>VZSV01000338.1:116163-180664 GCA_013398735.1 Nothocercus julius
TCCCTTCCCTTCCCTTCCCTCTCACATGACCATCAGGATGCCCCCTCTCCAGCCTTTCCAGGCTCAGAAGAGGCAACCTCAAAGCCAGTCGCAGATTTTAGCTCTTGCCTCTTTTCTGCAGCTCTCCAGGAGTCCGGATCGCTGCCGCCTCCGTTGCTCCTGCGGAGCAGGGGGGATCCAAAGAGCCTCCTTGTCCTGGCTGCTCAGCCCAGGAGTTCACACAGTGAAAGCCACCTTGGCTCGCAGCGCAGGGAGTGTTAGCAGCTCACGGCCAGCGCCTGCCAAGTACAATGAATTCCTAGGAAAGCAGCAAATCGGAACCAGCCCAAGCAAGGCAGGCACGAGACCTGGAGAGGTCACCCCGTACCCTGGGCCTCCTTAGTGCCGCAGACCGCCTGAGGTCCCGCTGATCCCCACAGATGGGTCCTGGGGTCCTCATGCTCGTGCATGCCTGCAGATTGCTGCCATTCCACAAGCAAGATTTGAAAACTGAGGTTATGGAAAAGTTTATCCATATTCAAGAAACCCATGTTCTTCCAGCCTCCCTCCTCTCTCTCCCGTATTGCAGGTCTCTCCATTGCATGATAAGGGCTCGTTGGGTCTCAGAAGCTGGACACTGTTGGAAAGGGGAGTGTTTTTTGTTGCCATGTGCAGGGAGGAATCAAAGCAGGGCCCTTCCCCCGTGCCATTTACGGGAACTTTGCAGCTGTAATTCCTACCATGTGCTGCTGCAAACGGACCTCCTCCCCCCGGGGCCGGGGGCTCCCCGAAGGCGCCCGGTGCCTCCAGATACCCAGAGGCTGGGGCAAGGAGCAAGCGCGGGCGCAGGGGAGAGGAGGCTTCAAGTGGCAGCAGCTGCAGAGCAGGGTCGCAGAGACGCGTAGGAATGGCAGGAAATAGCTTTTTTGAGGAAGCTGGTTCAACAGCTGAAAAACAAGAAAAATTAGCCGTGTGGAGCCCAGGAGAGAAAAAAAAAACCCTTCAGCTGAGCAGCTTTCTGTCCACAAGCCTTGGAGCCATGACAGCATTCAAAAGCTGGAATGTCAAGCTTTAATAGATTCCGAAAAATGCTGACTTAGGAGAGCGGTGCAGCATGCCAGGCTTTTGCTTCGCCTGCTCCCTTCTCCCATTTTCTTTACCCAATGGGACAGAAATGGAGCAGTTCACAGACCCCACCACCATTTGCCCCCCTTCACCCTCCGTGCACTGTGTCCTTGGGAGGTGATTTGGCCGAGGAGAATCATCACTGAGTGCCCAGGGCCTCCGGTCCCCCACAGCCAAGTTCAGCATCCTCGCAGAAGCAGAAACAATATTTACTCACGTAAATTATTTGGGTAGAAAACATCTTCCTGGCCTCTGGTTGCACCTCACCTAGAAGACATGCAGTCCAGCTTGTGACAGATATCCTTCCATGCTCCCACTATACACTAGCTGCAGAGAAAAGATGGGAAAATAGAAGTAGAAATATATTATGAGCTCTGAGGTCATGGAGGGAATGGATCCGTGGCAGAACTGAGGAGGAATAAGCTCTCCTGCCCAGCAATACAGGTACTAGTCCGTCTTTGTTTTTTAAAACACACACAAGAACAAGGCAGTGGTTAATAAGATTATTCCAAGCATTTCCTTGCTGGGGCAAGGCCACAAATGGTCCATAGCTATTGACACCTTTGCAAAAACCTCTCTGTGAGCTCTCCCAGTGAGCTCTGAAGCATCCCCTTTTTGCATCCCCTGCAGAGCTGTGCAAGCACTAGTTGTGTCACAGCTTTGCAATCAGATTTTAATACAGCCACATCCATGACTGTTTTGCACTGCCTTTAAGGGCATGTTTTGCATTTTGTCGAACATCATTTGAGTCGAACGTCACTGGTGAGGTGGTTGGGATTCTCCCTGTGGTGGTTAGGTATGCGCCGTATTAGTTGCGTACGTCATCTCATCGCAGGATAGAAGCAGAAACCACAGGCTTTATGCAACTTTCCAGGACTATGTGAATTGGGTATAATTGCCTCAGACTGAGTGGAAATTATCTGCAAACCAAAAATCTTTCACTGAAGCAATTAGCAAATAATTTTAAACAACAAATGCAATTGGGATCTCACGATCCCGTGGTAGATAGAGCTACGGGTAAGTTCACTGAATGGGTCCTTTGTTTTGCATCACTTTTTTAGGTTTGGCCGATCCACTTGGAGAGAAAGTCTGGTAAGACAAGAGGATGATAACCGTGAAAGCCTAATTGAAAGCTGAGGAAATTGGAATAGATAGGAAATTTCAGACTGCCCCTCACTACCACTCCGTTAATGCCTTTATTTCTTATTCTCCTTTTTAAGAGATCGGGTAACTGTTTGCTTTGCCCTTCCTTGTGGACATTGTCATTAGGACAAAGGGCTCTCCCTTGCACTGAGCCTCCTTTCCTCCAGCTGTGTAAGATATAGAGCAGCACTCGAAGGCACTTTGTGCTGGCTGAGCAGTGCGGGGACTACGCTGCAAGCAGAATTCGTGCACTGTAGAGAGCACCATAGCCCAGTAACCCTCTCTTCTCCAGGCCTGGGCATGGCATGATGCTAACATGGCTTTCTGGTGCTGTGACTTGACTTTGTTAAGTGCATTTGCACTTCCTCCCCTCCCCTTGCACTTTCTTCCTTCCCATCTCTCTTATGCTGCCTCTTCCCTTCTCTAGTTTCTGGCTTTCCTTGTTCTTTCACACCAGATTTCATCACCTTGCACCTTCTATTCCATCATTTCTGTTTCCTCTCTGTCCTTCCCTCATGCTCACTTTTCCCCCACCTTCTCTTCCGCAGGGGTGATGCCACCAAGAGCCGCTGATTGGAATTAGCCCATGTTGACGCTAGTAGGGCAGCCCAGGCACACACATTACGAAGACACCGTCAGCCTCGCTGCTTGGGGGAGAGCACAGAGTGGCTGAGGATGCCTGCGAAGCACCCGAGGACTCCTGTCTCTACATAAGCGGTGGCCGAAAGAGAGACATGTTGGGACAGCGCCTTTTCAGCTGGTACAATACTCCCTGCACTGAGACAAGCATCACTAACTATGGCAATAGCTTGGAGGCTTCTCACGTGGACTGTCATCTTCACCAGGGCAGTGAGCAGCTTCCCCGGTTACGCCTTCCAGTCTCAAGGTAGGGACTGTCATGGGGAGGGGAGGGGGGCTGGCACGATCCCTTGTGCTGGCCCTGGGGGAGGTATTTGGGTGATGCTGTGTTCAGGGCATAGGTGGCCATGCCCAGAGCTCTGCTGTGCTCAGAACTGCAGCTAAAGTCCCGCTGCTGATTTTGCAGGTGTGACACATGTCCCTTAGCCTGAGATGTGTTGCACTCTGATATTCTATTCCTTGACTCCTTGCAGGACTTAGGATTGCAAGCAACAGGGTCTGGGTAAGGTGAGAGTCACTTAATGGGCTTAAGGAACAGAAGGAGATGTGGGAGCAGCCAGGGAAGCTCCCCTTCCGCATGGATAGAGTGGCGGATCCTTGCATGAATGAAGGTTTTGTTTTGAAGAGGGATGTGTGTGTGCAGCCAGCCAGTGTGCGGGGATGGAGGTCTCTGCTGGGGCATGCAAATATCTGTGCACAGCCAGGAGTGAGGACCGGCATGCTGCTGAAGGAGAGGTTTATGTGCCTGCATTTCTGTTGAGTGCTGCTACTAATCTATGTTCAAATCTGTTTGGATGTAAGTATTTTGTACCTTTATATGTGTGTGCCTTACTGTTGTACATGTGTTTAAACACAGAGCTTCACATGCAAGTTATGCTCATTTGTTTCTGTGACCCTTTCTTAAGAGGCAGTGTGAATGCTAGCATTAGGCACCAAAGCTAGGAGAGGTAAAAATGAAGAGTTCCTAAGTTAGGTGCTTATCTGGACATGTTCTTAATACCTCAGCAGTGCAATTACACAGACACAGTGCTGAAATATCTTCTGTGCCCAGGTTGATTGCAGCAGGGCCAAAGTCAATGGTGTGCTCTACCCATTGAGTAGCACTTCATCATCAGGCCATTGTTCTGGTGGACGTGGATTGTCTTGTTGGGTAGCATTGAGAAGAGGGACAAAGACAGTCCAAAGCTACATGCTGCCATGGGTCTGAACAGCATGTCCTTGCTGCATTTGTAATCTCATTGCATTGCAGCTTGTGCTGGATGAAAGAAGAGGCAGTCACATTATAGAGCTGTGGTATGTGCATGCACACTGCAGCATCCAGCATTACATAGGCAGATTTTCTTTAATCTGAAACGAGCACGGTTTGTGATCCTTTTAGCCAACGACTGGCAATTCCTGTTGTGAATGTTCTGGGCCTCCCGCATCTGTCACCTCGCACCTCCCTCTGCCTACAGCATCACGCTCGCAGCACCGGCGTCCCACACCTGCACACACCTTCACTGCCAAATCACCTCCGTCCGGGCTCTCGGTGGCTCTAGCCCTCCTTCGTCCCCGAGTCCCTGCGTGGGGTGATAATACAGCCCAGGCTAAACCCATGGGCTAACCGACAGTGTAGTTGGGGTAACCTCATCTGCTTTTACTGCTGTGCCTGACCAGAGCAATGGGCAAAGCTCGGCTTGCAATGCCACTGGGACCGGGGCACTGTGGGCAAGCACGGACGAAAGCCAAGCCAGGAATAAGAGTTTATCCCTTGCCCACTGTCTTGGATCAGACCGCCCCATGGGCCCCTGTTACTGTCAAAGCCCTTTCTTAGGCTCCTGATCGGTTGGCTCCATGCTATTAATAACTCTCAACACTTTGCTTCGGCACATTGCTGCGATAGTAAGTACATAATCCTCACAACGCCCTTTCGAGAGGATGAAATACTTCTATCGCCTCTTATCAGGTGGAGGCACAGAGAAACAAAAGCCAGTGCTTTCAACAAGCCACCAATTCCATGAGTTAGCAATGGATCAGGATTCATGGGCCCTCATGTGCATATGCCAGATTAGTGTATTTATTTTATACAGGGAAAAAAAAAGAAAAAAATATATTTTGTTCATAATCTGTAGGTATCCAGGTGGGTGATGGCAGCACAAGTTGAAGGCCTCTTCAAGTCATCAAAGTTGTAACAGACTTCAGAGGCCAAATAATGTCATGTGTAAACTAAGGTTGCCTTTTTTTACAGTGCAGGTAATCACAGATGAAACTATCAACCAAGGATTCGGTATCCATCCCCCACTGCTGCATGCTTTTTAATCAACAGGAAATTTTCTTCTAGTGCTTTAGCTTAACCATAGTGATAGAGCTGAGGTTGTCCTACATATATGGATAGGTATGTTCCACAAGCCTTAAAATGAGGATAATCTCACTGGTCCTGTCTCATTCTTCCTGTATTCCCAGCTTTCACCATCCCCTCTCCCAGAAATATCTGCTCCTTGCTGGATACCCAGCAGCCCTCCCAGCCATGGGCAGCTCTGTTTTCTTACCAAAGGGCTTTTTATAGCATCTCATTGAAGCAGTTTGACAGCTCTCTGGAAACACCAGGCTTCTTATCACGGGTGCAAACCCTTTTGATACAGCAAAGGTGATATTGCATATTTCAAGCTGAGGTCTATTAATACAGCAAGTGACTGAGAGGGCAGAGGGAACATGATAGATTTTCTGGGGGAAAGCAAGGAAGGGCCAAACAGTGCTCCTAGTGTGTTCTGTAATATGGGGACCAGGACTCATGCCATTGGTGGACATAAAATGAAAACAGGCCATGTGGATACACAGGGTTGGGGAGCAAAAGAGATGCCCATACGCTAATGCTGGAGGGGAGGAAGGGGCAGCTGTAGTGCTGGAAGAGGACTTTGGGTTCTTTCTTGGGTGGAAAGTCTCTCTTCATTGTTTTTTCTATTTGTCATGTGTCCATAGTGAAGCATCCCTTCTTAAGGTATTCATACAATGCTGGGCACTGTTCCTTCTTACTTTTTTTTTTCTATACCTCAGTTTCCTGAGTGACATCCCTGAGGTTGCAGAGGCAGCCCGCACAACAGCAAAAGCTGCTTCTCACACACATGCTGAACCCCAGACCCTGGACACTTTCTCTGCCCCTGGAGATACATTGCAGGTCAGGATTAGACCTAGCGGTACAGGGTCCCAGGTATTTTTTCTAGCCGCTGGATGCAGAAACCTCCTTCCTAGACACTATTTTGTAAGCTCCCATGAACTGCAGAGAGAGAAAAAGAAAAACAAAAAACTTCCGATAGCAAGTTTTTCCAAGCCTGAGGTCATTGCTTAAGTACTAATAGCCACGCTTGTTTGCCCGGCTGCATCACATAAGTGGCAGTGTGATGTGGGAGAAGCTAAAGCACAGGAAGCTTAAAAAAAAAAAGGAAAAGGACTAATAATTACTTCTGGCTCATTCAGCCAAGGGATAGGTGCCAGAGGTGCTTATGGTTTGGAAGGTTGGGAGCTAATCCCTAAACCCAGCTGGTGGGAAGGACTGTCCCATTAGTGGTGGCCAAGGAAACCACTCTGTCAGGATCCCACACTGGAAAACACACTAGAGGAAAAGGAAACTTTCCAGTGCTGCCATGTGGTAAAAGTGTAGTTTGAAGTCCAAATTTATGATGGCTGGGAAGGCTTTGAAGATGGGTGCTGTGGAGCCAGGCAAAATGCAGCCACCCCCGAGCAGCCTGGCCTTTCCCTGCTTGCTTAGGAAACAACCAGAAATGGGATGCAGAAACACAGTAAGACCCCTCCAGCATGAAAAGTGGCAGATCCTCTCCTGCTCCATAACCAGACCTCCAGCCATCAGGGAGAAGAAGAAAACTCTCTGACTGGGGGTGGGGAGGGCTATCCTGTCTAATGCACGATCATTTACATCTTCTGCTAAAGCATTCAGTACCAAAGACTGTCAAAGTCAGCTTGACCTCAGATCAGATCCAGTCTGGCAATGCCTGCGACATTTGCTTAGAAAATGGGAAATTTCAGTAGAGGTTGCAGAGAGCCAATTTCTTTGACAGCCATAGGTGTTGAGTTACCAGGCAAGCGCAGTCAGGCATTTTGGAGGGTGATGTTGTCAGAGCACATTTCCTAAGTGGTATGAGACAGGCTCAAAAGCTCAAGTATCTCAAGAGAAGGTGCTAAGCCAAGCTGATATGTTAAAGAGCACCAGGCTGGGGAGCTGGAAAGGCAGGATGATCTGTTGATAGCGACCTGCTTGGGGAAATAGGATGTCTGACTTCTTTTCCTGCTGTGTTTTTGGTTATGGCTAGGGAATGCTGTTTTCCCCCTTCATCTCTTTTATTTTGGTTGTAAGATTGTCATTGCAAGGATATTGTCACAGTTTATCTTTGAGGGATGACTAGTGCCTAATGCACTAATGCAGCTGTGATCTGTGAGTAGTGCAGTACTGTAACTATGTGAATTATCAAAAGGCTGTGAGTTAGCAGATCCACCTGGCAATCAGTTGCAGAGGAAGAAGAGATTAACTTCCATATGCTGAAGGCCTTCATGCATACCCCAGGAGGCTTTCTCGGGGTCACGTAGCCTGGACAGGGCAGGGAATCTAGGCATCATATCCCTGTTGTGCCATAATTACAGGGACCTATATCCTTTGACTCTGTTAGGAGATGTCTGTTGGAAACGGGCACGAGTGTGCTCAGTTTGTTCTTCAAGAAGGAGGGGAATGATGTGGCTGCTCTGGTGTGACACAAAGCAGATACAAGGTGTCAGGGCAGTGAACTGAGTGATGGTACCCTGTTAATGCAGTTAAATTTGCTTTTGTTTGGAGCATGAATGGCATGAGGATGTCTGGTCTGAGGTAGGGCCACTGAATTACAGATTTCCCTTTGTGTCAGGACGATGCTCATCCACCTTGCACTCTCTGTGACCTGAGGTTATGTTCCAATGCAGCCAACGCTGTGCGAGGTTACTGGTGTTTTGCTGTGGTCTCTTTGCAGAAGGTCATTCCTCCTGTGTTTACTTTTCCTTCCCAGAGGAGTTCCTCTCCAGCCTCGATCACTATGAAATTGCATTTCCCATCCAAGTGGACCAAAACGGTGACTTCCTCACCTTTGACATGAGAAGCCAGCTGAAGCAACGCCCTCGGCGCAGTCTGGGCTCCCTGCCCTATGAGCCATCTGAGCAACAGGTCTTCTACAAGGTCTCTGCTCATCGAACCCAGTTCCTCCTCAATTTGACACTGCACTCCAACCTGCTGGCTGAGCACTTCACTGTCGAATACTGGAAACGAGATGGCGTGGACTGGCAACATGATTTCCATGAAGACTGCCACTATGCCGGCCACTTGCAAGATCAATACCTCAACTCAAAGGTCGCCATCAGCAACTGTAATGGACTGGTGAGTCTCCATATTTTGCACAGCTAAGGACAATTCTAACAACTAGAGCTGCCCACAGAACAGAGCAGATTGCAGCTCCTTTTGTCCTTGCTGGAGAAATGTAACCTAATTTGGGTCCCAGCAAGCAGCCTTGCAGGATGATGGGATAGTCATGGGATTGGAGTCAAACTAGGGTATCACACTGATATCAAAAGTCACCTGAGCATGACGATGGCCATATCTCTTCATTGCATCTGTAGAGGTTTCTGTCAAGTGTTTGGATTGCAGCCCTGTTCCTGTTGAAGTCAGTGGGGGTCTTTCCATTGATTTTAACCAGAATGGGAAGAGCAACCTGTGGACCACGTTTGGATTATTGTGGCTCTCACAGAACTCTCCAGTCTGTTTCCAATAGCAACAGCGAGTAATAAGTTTTGCATGTATTAGTGAGGCAGAAGTGTAGAAGAGCAGGCATTTCACAGCACAAGTGAGATTGTCAAAAGTGCTTTCAAATCCCAATTGCAGATACATTCCTGGGGTTCTCACTTACTTGTAGTTGGATTTCAGGAGCTAAAAACATGACTTATGGTGAAAAAATGAAGTAATCGGTGTTCTCCAACATAACAAAAAAAAAAAAAAAAAAAANATAGCTTTGTAGTCAATTATTTGATTTATAATTAAACATGCAGAATTTCAGCTTACTGACTAGAAAGTAGGACAAATACTTCCTGTTTGCCTGGTCTCAAACAAAAAAAAAAAAAAAAAAAAAAAGGAACAAGGTGACATTCTCAAATACAGCAATTCTGCTATAATGAGGGAGGGAATAATCTGTTAACATACTCCTAAAAACTAGGACAAGACATCATGGTCTTACTTTCAGCAAGAAAGCTTGATGGTAGATATCAAGCTCTGGACTAGATAGTGTGTGGAGAACATGACCCCTCCATCACTGAAGATCTTTAAGAATAGGCCAGACAAATGCCTGTCAAGAGTACTCCAAGTATGATTCATTAGCTCTTTCAGCACTGGGAACAGATTGAGGACTTCCATCCATGTTTTCCTATGATATTTTGATATTGCTGGCTCACAAAACAGCTTTCATGACCTGCCAGAAGGAGGGATGGAGCAAACATACCTTTTCAGTGAATCGCAGGGATGATGGCTCCCTTGGAGGGGTAACATGTAGAAAAAAACTCTATAGGCCAGATTCATATTTAGCCTAATGCTCCACCTCTTAGCAGTATTCTGGCACTGTAGAAGAGCTTCCAAATGGGAATGATCTCACGTTTGATTTATTGCTAAATTACATTGCCAGAACAGTGCTGTGGGTTATTAACAGAAATGAGAATCTGACTCATTATATCAGAGATTCTTGTGTTTCTATCTTACAGCCAAGAATCAGAGGCTGCGTAAACCCTTGGTTCCCTAGTTAGCCCTTTGTTTAGATACAGGAAAAATTACTGATGTTCACAAAAGAAGTGAAGGGTGAGTTGGATGTTGCTGGCTCAGAAGGCATCTGGCATTAACCTACCTCCCCACTTCACAGTGGGCAGCAAATCCAGGGCAAGCAATGGCCAGGCAGCACTTGCACTGGGATAATTTAGTCCACAGACTGTGTTTAGTGCTGGAAAGATACTGGGGTTGTCTGGGGGAGAATGCAGCCAAGCACAAAGAGGGTTGTGCAACAATCTCTCCTTTTCCTGACTAGCATCCTTCTGTTCTGGAGAGCTACAGACATCAGCAGCAGGAGAGATCTTGCGGGTTGAGGAGGAAGACAGGGTTAGGGACTTGCCACAGCATGTTCTCCTCTAGGTAGGCATCAGGTTGGCTTAGGTGGGGACAAGTAGGGACAGAAAATGGCCTTAAGTCCCTGTGGTCTCAGAGGATGTGAGGTACAAGTGCATGCGGATATGTGCTAATAGGGTGCTGCACGTGCTGACCTGTCTTTGCTAAGCTCGCAGGTGGTGCTGAGGGACGTATCTGTTACGTGTTGTGAAATGGCCACAAGCAGGTATGGGAGATTACTGTGCACTAAGGAGGAGGAACAAGTGTGTGTGGAAGAAAGTGTCCAACACAAGGTGTGAAAATAGTAACACAACCCAAACCATCCTCTGTATTCCTTGGACGTCCCACATCCCTATACAACTGCTTCTGCAAGTTACAGCTCTAAATCTCTTTACTTCCAAACACTTGCAACACTTCTACCCTTACGGCACCCTGGCTTTAGACTGCTGATATCTGGGTACATTCCCATGGACTCATCTTTGTGGCCCTATGCACACTGTCACATACCCATAGGCATATATGCACATCTCGCACTTACTCTGTCCTCCATGTGCCCCTACACAGCCAGCCCAGCATGCAGGCATCCAAATCTGGGTACAGATAGACAGTATACATCAACACACACATCTCCCTGTGGCAGAGGACTTTCCCTGTGGAAGCCACACTATGATACACTTCAGTTTGTACAGGATAAAAGTCACTGAGGCTTAAGTTGTCGGAAGCAAAGGGCAAAATGGTCCATGTTCCAAAACACGCAGAGCCGCGAGCTGCCAGCGAGGTGAGGCCGCCAGCGGGGCTGAACACAGAGCAGCTGGAGCCTGAAGGAAGCAGCCCCAGGAGCTCTGCCCGGGCCTTGCAGGGAGCTGAAAATCCTGTATTAAGCAAAGCCACGTTTCAGCCCACCGACTGTATGAGATCCCAAAGGCTGATGTCCTATCATCAGAAAATTTGCAGCTAGGAGAAAACAACCTTGGGAAAGAAATGTCACTCTTTTCCCTCTTGAGTCAGAGCTCATAAAATGACAGTGTCAAGGCCAGGTTTACAACCCTGTTTGTCCATGCTGAAATGTTGCTTTCATCTGAATCGCCCTCCTGAAATCATCGGAACATTAAATGTCCAGGGCCAGGCAGATGGCCCTGCTGATGATGCTAATATCACTCTGTTTGTGTGTATTTAAGAGGAGGTAGAAGAGCTGAGTTGCAGTATGTGACCGTGCTTTCCTAAGTGTGGTTATAAGCTAATAGGATAAACCATCCTTGCTCTGCAGATGACCCGAGTGAATCATAGACAGGATATCCAGTTCAGCTCCCCCACAAACCACAGAGATGTCTCCAAGGGCTTCTTGCCGCCCCCTTTCAGCAGGCCTGTGTCATGTCCACAACCCAGACCTCTCCTTGGGTCTTTGGGCCAAGCAACGAGGGCATTTTTAAACTCTGTGGTGGCAGGTCTTCACTACCAAATATTGTCAGTTGCGGATGTGGAGTCTCCTGCTTCTAGCATGCTATGCAGAGACTCTACATATAAGTTTCTGGGCAGTTAGGAATACTTTTTCTCTTACAGTACATGGTTTTCAGGCAGGACATGCTCTCCTCTCCTGTTACTCTGCCCTAAGCCGGCGGTGACCTCCTTCTCCCCGTCCCACAAAGCCGGCAGCCAGCTGGCTTCACCGGCCGACACTCAGCTTTCCGTCGAAGTCCTCGCCAGGCTAACCTCACAGTACCTCACTTGTGTTTGAAAAGGTGGAGCCAAGCCAAGAGCAACAGAGCTTGGTGCAGAAGGAAATCCCCCGGCACTCTGTGGAGATGGGGACTTTGCTGTGCACACACTGCCCTGATTCAGCTTTCACAGCGGTGAAGGGAGAGACGGAGAGACGTATTGCAGAGGCAGGCTCCACCCAAAGAGGGGTCTTCTCCGCGTGCCTGGCAATAACATCGTTACATAGTTGGCCCATTCCTTGCAAGGACCTCAAGATGTTTTTCAAAGACCTGTTTCCCCCCAGCCCCTTCCTGGCAGATCAGGGTTCCTATTCCCATTGCATAGAGTGGAACCAGTGAAGTGATATGACATCCAAAGGACAAGTGATGGCAGAGCTGGTGACAGGGCCAAGGCATCTTTACATCCAGAGCTTGAGCATGGAGAGTGGAAGAACAGGCTGGCAATGTGAGTCTCGAATTTGGGATGCTTTCTGGTCTGCCTGAGACAGGTTAGGCATGTTTCTATGGCCTGGTTGCTCATTGATGAAGTTCATACAATAACATGTCCCTGTTTCTTGGAGTTTTTTGGAGTCTTCATAATAAATACAGTAAGAGAGTTATTAGAAAAATGAAGCTGCTGCTTCTATAGTGTTGAGCTGGGAGAACCTTTTGGGGTTGCCAGTTCTAGGCCCACAACAGAGAATTGTTCAGTCAAAGAATGAAACAAGGGAGAACAAAAAAACTGACTAGATAAATCAACTGCTAATGGAATAGAAACGTAACAAGGGGCAATGTTGCCTTTGGGGCATGACGTTGGCTTCAGGCTATGGTGGGGGATTTTGGCCCCAGTTGGCTGCTTCACTGCAAGTCAGAGTTTAAGTTTTGAGAATTCAGTGTGATTCTCAGGAGATCTAAAGCTAATTCTCTAAATGTCTGTACTGTGCTGTGTCTCTGTGCCTCAGTTTCCTAGTGGTGGTTATCGTCTTGAGTTGCTTTAAAATGCTTTTTGGGGAGGCCAAGTAGCATAGGACGTAGACCTCGGTGTTGGGTAGTTGGTGTTTGAAGGCAAGGTATTTAGGATCTCAAAGATGGCTCAATTAGATTGATGAGTGTGGAACAGGAAAAAAAAACTCCTAATTTTGCATGGAGAAACTGTGATTGTCAAAGGCATTCAGTGAACATAGCTGCCCCAAGGCATCCAAGAGCAACTGACTTAGTTTGGTCTGTTCCATGGGTTCATGTGATTCAGTGTCTGTGCATAGATGATCCTGCACATTGTCAAAATGTATTTGACATTCCCCAGAAGTTCAGTGGTTCACCCATCTGACTGTTCCCCCATTTTTCTCCCTTCTTTTTTTATTCCCTTCCACCTCTTTCCTTTCACAGCATGGGGTGATTGTCGCAGATGAGGAAGAATATTTCATTGAACCGCTGAGCCCAGAAGCCAACGTCAGCACAGGGAACGAGGGCAAGGGCAGCCCCCACGTTGTGTACAAACGATCATCTCTCCAGTACCCACACATGGATGCAGCCTGCGGCGTGCTAGGTATCTACACCTACCAACACAACCTCAATCCATCCCAGCGCAGGGTGGGAAAGTCCCTACAGACCAGTATTTGCAGCTCCACGCTGCCTTCCATGCAAAGAAACCAAATTTTTCTCATACACTTTAGAAAGTTTTGTTTTTGTGTTTCCTTGTACCCATGTTAAGTATTTCTGGTAGCCTGGTCTGTGGGAATTTCTTGTACTCTACTTCACAGCAGGGCCTTGAGATTTGTCTATAGAGCGTGGAATAGAAAAGAAAAAAAAATGCTTCTCATTGTTCATAAGAAAATCCTCCCAGATTTGGCCAATTTACAAGGTTTTGAGAAATTGTGGTTTACATATACTCAATAGAATGTTGTCTTTGGGTTTCAGGCTCCAAAACTTCTGTCCACATTGAGCATACTTATATTGCTGCAAGAAACACACGTAGAAAGATGTCTCAAAGGGTGGGATGTGGGATCCAGTTAGTCATAGTGGGCTAAGTAGGAGACCTTTATACAGGGTGATGATTGTGCATCTACCCTTGTTCTCTTCCCACACAAGCTTGTGCTCTTCTCCTCCTTGTCAGCGGTCAGTCCATGTCCCAAAACATGGGGCAGATCCCAGGCCTTTGGGAATGTATGAAGTTTCTCCATCCACCCAAAATATTGTGCATATGCAGGAAACTCTTCCTTATGCTTAGAGGCTTCTCTTGATTCCTTAAAAAAAAAGGATGAAGGGAGATGCTGTTCCTGCCGAGACACCAACTGGCATTTTATGGATTGGAATCAGAGAATGCAGAAGGAAGGTTGCTCCCTGTTCCCAACAGTTTTTTTTTTTTCTGTCGCTTCAGGATAGTAACCCGTTGTCCCTGTGGTTACACTTGACTAGATGAGGAATCACTTCTAGGAGGGATTGAGTCTCTGGAAAAATCAGGGTGATGGCCTGCATGATGTGAGGGGACCAGTGTCCCTCAGAGCCTGCCAGTGTGTCAGGAGACAACCTGAGTTTCCCTGGCCCTGCTCCTCCCATCACAGCTCCTGAAGTCACGTTACACAAGGCTGCCAGCAGACTCCCCTTCTGCTGACTCTCTGCCACATTCCCCGGCTTCCAGACGAAAGTTAGCCTGTTCCCAATTGTTTCTTGGAAAGCAAAGACCATGGAGTAGGAGCCACAGGCCAAATACAGTTCAGAACAACCACAGCGCAACTGGCCTCGGCAAAGATGCCCCCTCCCATCACCCTGCAGTCCTGCCTGTCCTGACCTGCCCAGGGAAGCGGGTCTCTGAGCACCCAACAGCAAGCTCCGAGATCAGCCCAAGGGGCCAGAACCAAATCCAGCAGTTAGGTTGCAGGGGCCCATTGTGCAGTCTCACTAGATATCTGGTGACCCTTGCATCAGAGAAGGAAAGGATTCAAGCTGCTCTCTCAACAGGACAGTATCACCAGTTATACCCCCCCATACAGATCGCCTTCCCTGGAGTGGTCTCCAGGCGGTCTCTGTAGTGTTAGAAGTCAGGAATGGAGGCTTTGGTGCCTGAGCTAGTGGTCCCACTGGGTGTATCTCCACAGTCAGGTCAGTAGCACATGAAGCTTGGAGCAAAGTCCTACAAACCTGCTGCTGCTTTGGAGGCTGCGGCCATTACTGTGGAGGAAAAGCCAAGTCCTAAATTCAGGTCCTGGCAGGAAAAGGAAAGAGGAAATGATCTGCAATGACTTTATGTTCAGATTATGTCTGTGTAGTTTCTAAAGCTGCACAGCTCTTCCCTGTGACAGAGACGAGGACAAGGCTTGTAGCACAGAAGCAGTCAAACTCACCATGAAAGTGGCTCCAGGCTGAAGCAGCAGTGTGGTGCATGAAGAGACTTGCAGTGGCCTTTCTTTATGTTAAAATCAAGCTCCAGCCTCTCACCTCCATGTGCTGGTGAAATACTGCTGGAGGGCAACACAAAAATCTCCTTTCATTCCCAGATGAGAAGCCCTGGAAGGGAAGACACTGGTGGCTGCGAACGCTGAAGCCCTCACCTCTCAAGCCATCGGGCAACCACAGCCAGCGAGGCCAGCTGCCCCTGAAGAGATCTGTCAGCACTGAGCGCTACGTGGAGACCCTGGTGGTGGCCGACAAAATGATGGTGGGCTACCATGGGCGTCGGGACATAGAGCAGTACATCCTGGCCATCATGAATATTGTAAGTGTTAAAACCATAACACAAACCTTTGCGGGACTTCAGGGCTTACGCCCCTAGCAGCAGAGAGGAAACAGGAATAAATCCAGTTCTTAACCTCAGAGGTCAAGGTTGGGCATAAGCTGCTAAGTGCTTTTCCTGCAAGAAAAGTAGGATGGAAGAGACACAGGAAGTTACAGCTGTTGCAGGATTGCTGTGACTTTTCCCTGTCCCTAGAGCAAGAAGTATTCTGGGTCAACAACCTGACATGTTGCCACTGTTTAGCAGCAGTGATATTCTGCAGAGCCCACAGGGATCTCTCTCATACAGAGCAGGGGGCACCTATTTGGGAAAGTTAAACTCCAGCGCATCTGACCATGCTGCAGGCCATATCCAAACTGGGAGAACAAAGCCCTTTCTTTGACCAGCATCTCTCATCTCAAATTAGCATTGCAAATAGGGCCAAGCCAAACTGAAAAACACACAGGAAAACACAAGGGCAGTGAGCTCTCACACACTGGGGTGGAGCAGCCGGAGGGATGGGAAGGAATATCCCCTATTCTTCCCTGCAGCACTGCCCAGTTCTCTGAGTTCCTGCAACATCAGGTTTGAGTCATTGCTGGAGGCAGAATACCAGGCTAGACACATTAACAGGCAGAGCTGGCTATGCTAAATCCTCCTGTGAGGTGAGACTGGTTTGGAGTTTGTCCATCAAACGTATGAAAGCCCCTCTGTAATGGATCTTTGTCCTGTCCTCTGCAGGATCGCCTTTCATGGCTTGCTCTGTTTGCATTTCTAAAGCAGATGCCAGGCTTCAAAACAATACAGGTTTTAACTGTTTCATGTCACGTAAAATGCCGATCCTCTGGCAGAAGATTTCTGAGAGAAGATTGTCTCATTCCCTGCTGATAGTAGTCAGGAAAGCTTTGTCCCCTTGGCTGTATAATGTCAGAACCACAGGGCTTCCTCACCTGAGCTCCGGGGAAGGAGCAGGTGCAGCAGCATTTGGACTTCACTAGTAGAATCACTCCAGAAGGAGACATCAAGGTTTGAACAATGTTTAGGAGATTCTGCAGTGCAGTATGGAGTCCTGTACCCATTTCTGCTTTCTAACCAGATTGTGTTCTGACCCCACAACCCACACTTGAAGCAGGCTTTTTTCCATCTGTTGGCCTGCCTGACATGTGCCTGCTTACCAGCTGATTGCACCATCACCCAGCCAGCAAGCTCATTTTTAAGACTCGTCTTTTCTTGTTTCTTGGAGGTCAGGTTGCCAAACTTTTCCAGGACTCGAGTCTGGGCAATATTGTCAATATCCTAGTGACCCGGCTGATTCTTCTCACCGAGGATCAGGTAAGATGGGCTTTGCCAAGGCAGCTTTCATCATGCTGCTGCCCTTCCTTCATGGAATTGTGTGCTTCTCCTGGATGTGACCTTGGGGAGGTCCCTCCAGTCCAGGCCATTACAATCTCCTGGGCGTACCACACACTCTCAAAGGTGGCTGGTGACAGTCGTTTCAGGACCTCTGGGAGTCTGAGGACTCTTTCTAAAAGGTCTATCATAATCCTCCTGAAGTCTTGCTTCCCATTGCCTCCATGGGGACAGGGGATATCTGAACATGTCAGTGCCCAGTTGGTCTGGGAAGAGTTAGTACCCTTATTTGAGAGTTTCTTTGGAACATGGTGTTGTATTGTTTCCATTCCAGCCCACCCTGGAGATTAACCATCATGCTGGGAAATCCCTGGACAGCTTCTGCAAGTGGCAGAAATCCATCGTGAACAGGAATGGCAATGGGAACGCTATCCCAGAGAACGGCATAGCCAACCATGACACTGCTGTGCTGATCACTAGGTAAGGCTGTGTGTCAGCAGACATCTGCTGGAAAGGAGAGCCCTATCTGACCCCTCCATGAAAGATGGGGAAGATGGTAGAAATGTGGTCCGTGCATCATGGCCATGATAGTGCCTTGAACCAGTGTGGGATTTGGCTTGCCTCCTTTTGGGTGCGTATGTATAGACCTGAGCTCTCTCCTTGGGTAGCTGGTGGAAATGACTTCATCCCATCTCCCTCAGGGCAAGGACAATTGTACCCTGTGCCTCTCTCCATTCCCAAAATTACAAAGTCAGTAGCTGAAACTAGATGCTGAATTGGACACGCAGAGTTCAATGAAGGGGCCTGGACCTTCACTCACAGGACAGATCGCCCCTATGAGGAGAGATGGATGCTAGAGCCTGGAGCTATGGAGGGCAGAAGGGGACTGCTGGGAGAGCAGAGGGATGGTTGGAAGGACAAGGAATACAAAAGGGATGGCTGGGACAGTGGAAGGATCAAAAGGATGGCTGGAAGGATGGAAGATGCAGAAGAGGCGGCTGTAAGGACAGAGGATGCTGAGAGCCACCCTGCCTCTCTCCAGTCTGCACCAGTCCCACACAGCTTCCCCAGGGGCATGGAGGCGCGGGAAGAAGTCAGTGGCAAAAGCGAGCTTTGTTTGTACGTTTTTTTTTTTTTTTTTTTTTTTTTTTCCCTTGGAGGAATGGAAGAAAGTCATAAAATGAAAGCAAGAGACAGGGGAGCCTCCAAGCGGGAGCCGATTTCTTTGGCTTCCTTGCACGCTGCACTCCCGCTCCAGTTCCCTGCAGCCGCAGGAGCCGCACGCAGCCTGGCTCATGTCAGGGAGCTTGTGAAATTTTTACAGCACTGGAGGAGGAGCGAGCGCAAGGCCCTCTCGGCCCCGGCTTCACCCTTGCAGGATTGCAGCGTCTGCTTTTCCTCCCCTCGCTCCGCACGTGTGGGACACGGCCGCTGACTCTGAATTCTTCGGCCTCCCACCAGATGTTTGCACTAACCCTAAGCAACTCACTGGTCCTGCCTCACTGAGGCCATGTCCTGCGCCAGCCCTTGGACAGGCCAAGTGTATCCGGCCCCGTCTCTAATAAATTCCCCATCTCCTGATAACATCTTGCTGAGCTGCGGGCTTTTTTTTCTCACGCGGAGACGTGTCAAATCAGAACCTCAGAAGGCCTTAGCGGAATCCGCTCGAAACAAAGCAACAAATGTTTTGCACTCACTTGGTTTCCTGTCAGGGGTGAGAGGTTTGGACACTTCCAGTGAGCAGGAGAGGCCAAAGGGACAGGAGCCATTAGCAGGAACATTTTATGCTTAACCCATCATGTGCTGTGAGCTCATTTGCTCTCTGGTTTCGTGCCAGTGGGGCATATGGGATGAGCAGTCTTGGACAGGACCTGGAGAAGATAAGGAAACAGAGGCAGGAAGGGTACGTGGCTTTTATCATCTCTAAAGTTAAAATACAATACTCATTCTCTGGCTCACAGTGGTCTCCAGTGTTGTTATGGAGCTGCTTCTGCCTGCCATGACATGGTGCTCCATTTCGGTTTGGATGAGATTTGCTTTGTTATCCTCACTAAGCTTCAACTTAGCTAAAGATGGGCAAATGATTGATTCCTCATTGCAGCAACTGCAAGTTGAGGCAAGCAAGGGAGGAAGAGTCATTTTGAATCAACCCATATCGAATTTGTTTGGAAAATTCTCAGAGAAGAAAGAAGCTGAAAAAAAAAGTAAAAAACATTTTAGCATCATTTAGTATTTGGGGAGTGAGCCTGACTCTAGTGAGCAAGACTATCAACCTGAATAGCTTCAAGGCTGGAATAGCATTGTCCCTTCCCCTACTGACTTACAGCATTTCATCAAAACCAAACGTCTCATTCCTTCCTGCGTTGGTTCATGGTTAAGGGCCCAACATATAGGTACATGCATGTTAAAAATCCACAGCAAATCTCAGTCTGGGGAAAGTGAATATCCTAAAACATGTGCCAGAGACTTATCTTACTTTTTAGAGGCCTATACTTCTCATTCCAGAAATGTCACATGAACCACGTGTGATGTTTGACGTTTCGGACATGATCGCATGGAGATTAATTTTTGAAAAGTTTTGAGTCACCAAAATTGTAAGTGTTGCTCCTAACACTGCCTCCTCCCTCTTTCCTTGCAGATACGATATTTGCATTTACAAGAATAAACCATGTGGCACCCTAGGTAAGTAGGATTTTGCTCCAAGAGTCTGTTGTAATTGCAAAAGCTGTCTCTTAGGTAGCATATCACACCGGCACATCTTCAGGAGCTTGGCAAGGAAGAGTTGCACCATCTTCGTTTCCCAACTAGCAGGCTGAGGGGAAGTGGCTTGCCTAACGCTACCAAGAACACTGGCAGTGGGGCCAGAAACAGGCCCTGACTTTCCAGCCTGCTAGACTGTATAGCCTCCTTACTTCTGTAAACACTAAAAGCAGCAATCCAGAGGACGGATGGGCTTTGGAACACTTCGCTGTTATATCCCTGGGTCAGCTCCAGCGTGATGATTAAGAACTGTTCGCATTTAAAGCTGGTCCATAGCCTAGTGGAGTATTCCTGGCTTAGCGGACAGAAATAAGACTTTTTTGTGATGACTATAAAGGGAGTTCTTTATTTAAACTGCTAGACACAGACAGACCCTGCAGCTCTTGCTGGCTGTAGCTCCCAATTTGTCTTGCCCTGGTCTAGACTAAGCAGTCAGGAAGGGATTATTGCTGTGAATCACTTCAGTTAAAAAGAAGTTGGTGGATCTCTGACCTGATGAGGCTGTGGACAAAGTGCCTGGGAGGGAGGCTGAGGCTGGAAGGGTCGTGGCAGCTGAATTCCTTCCTTTAATGGAGACTGCTCACTTCCCTGACACTGGAGCAGAGCACAGCCGGCCCACGTCTGTTTTAGTGGGACACCGTATGTGCAGAAGGTCTGGGGAACTTGCTGCTGTCATCCAAGGGTATTTCTGTGTTCTTCAACCTTCCCGATGGAGTCAGGTTGGACTCCAGAATGCGTTTGCTGCGTGTCAGCCAGGACCAAAGGCAGTCAGGTCAGATCCTGAATTATGCAGTTATCCAGGCTGTTCTCTCAGGGTTTAGTGCCAAGCCAAGCCCTTGTGTTGGCTGATCCCAAGTCCAAGCCCCCTGTTTGCCCTGCAAGCAGTGCCACTGTGGTGACAAGGCCTACTCATCACCTGTACACACAGTGTGGAGTTTGTGAAATTTTGTTCAGTTTTGAGCTATCCTTAGTATTTCCAAGCTTGTCAAGTGCTTGTCAAGTCAGTTGATTGACAGTGCTAAGAGACCATGTGCCCAGAGCCCATGAACCCCAAGGTCCATCCCAAAGCTAGTGCAGCAAGTGGAAAGAAAGATGGTCTTAACAGCAGATTGTGGTCAGTTCTGCTTGAGTCTGAAGCACATTGTTTAGTCCTGAAATGCAACCCCTGTCTCCACATGATACTCCGTGCTGGCCTTATATGGCAGCTCTATCTGGCTTTCCTAGGCCTGGCCCCAGTGGGTGGGATGTGCGAACGAGAACGAAGCTGCAGCATCAACGAGGACATTGGCCTGGCTACAGCCTTCACCATTGCCCATGAGATTGGCCACACGTGAGTACTGTACATGAAGAGTTCCCGTGGGTGGCCACCACAAGGGAGGGGCTCCTCTAGGTTTGTTTCAGTAGCTGTGAAATTCTTCTTACAGCTAAATCCTGATGCTTAAGAGATTTATAAATTTCGTCTGTGGTCCATCCAGCCAAGTCAGCCCAAAGGAACATCCCTTCATAGCCCAGGTCTTTACAAAGCTAGATCACACCCACATGGCTTGGAAGTCCCCTTTTGACATGCTGGGTGTTGACATGTTGACACACTGTTGGGCCACCCTGCCCTTTGTCCTGCTCGTAGTACCACCCGGTACTCAGCATCACCAGGAGGGGCCGTTTCCCCAGAGGCACTTCAGTCAGCCTGTGCGGATCAGGATCTTGAGAAGACTTGTTTGTCCCTAGGGGTCAGTCCCTCTGAGGTCCAGATATGATGTTCTGCTTCTGTCAGAACATAATGTCCTTCTGGTTTGCCAGGCTTTCTCTGGGAGACTGTCCAGTCACTAGCATCCTGTTTTCTGGCTTTTCAGCTCATCCACACCAGTGCAAAAGGTGGGTCAAAAATGCAGCAGTTGACTGTGTTTCTGTTGCCATGGTAATGTTTTCTAGGTTTGGCATGAATCATGATGGGGTCGGCAACAGCTGTGGCTCCCGTGGGCAAGAAACAGCCAAGCTCATGGCTGCTCACATCACCATGAAGACCAACCCCTTTGTATGGTCCACATGCAGCAGGGATTATATCACCAGCTTCCTTGAGTAAGGAATCCACCTCACCTTACCCTTTCTTCTTCCTCGCAACCAGTACACATCTCCAGCCTTCCACAGTCACTGTGAGGAGCTCATAAAGCCAAAGAAAAGACCCAAAGCAAACAGCCCGTGCACCTTCTGTCCTGCCTCCCAGCACTTCATCCTGTCCCAGCCAGGCATATGCTTTCTCGGACTCCTCTAGGCTCTCCTCTGCTTTGCTTGTCTGCTTAAACATACTAACTCTACTTACCCTGCAGCTATGAGACCTCTCATTAGGTTCCTCTCTTCCAGGAACTTTACTAATAAATAAATAGCTTCTGAAGGCATTTGGACATTTCTGAAGTTCAGCCAGGAATCACAGGGAAGGGTTGATATGGTAGGGAATGAGGATCTGGAGATAAGGCTCTGGATCTGCACGGTGTAGGCAGCTTCCCCACATGCTGAGGAAGAGAGTTTTCAGGTGTGAACAGGCGCCTTAGGATTTTTTTTTTTCAAAGATATGTTTAGGATATGGGAGAATATATTTAGGCTTCAACAGCTCAAGTGAGCTCCTTGTCCAGAGTTCAAGCAGTCCACAAGTTTTCTGTCAAAAAACAAGCAGTCAGGATCAATTTTAATGAGGCTTTTGGTAGGACACAGCACTACCTAACAGGAGGATCAGATAGATTTTAGAGAAGAATTGGAAAAAGCAAGTATTTAAGGTCATTGTGGCAAGAGCAGTCTCAGGAAGGTCTGAGTAGCAGAACTTAACTGACAAGGATCAAAGCTGAGACACTGCTGTTGTAGCAGGAAAGCAGACCTTTCTGATGAGCTCTTGATTGTCCCTCCATCTCAAAAAGTTTGGTCAGAACAACGTGGCTTATCATTAAATTCCAGATCTAGCAGGTCATGTTTGGCTGTAGCAAAATCTGTCCCTCTCGGCCTTTGACCCCTGGACTCACAACACAGCAAAGCACATTCCATGTACAACGCCGGAAGAATGTAGTGGCAGAGGCTCCCTTGTCCTCAGGTAACCCTGAGAGGTCTCAGCTGGGCTGGCGGAGGATGGCGAGTTTATGTCAGTCTGCTCTGTAATTCATTCTCACCACCCCCACATGAAGACGTGGGCCTAAGAGCTTCCTCCATGCCAGTGCTGTGATGTGTGCAAGACCCTGGGACATGGGGCCAGGGGAGTGGTGACAGGGGCATTAATTTAAGGAGAGCTTAGAGCAGCAAGGAAGCAGGGAGGGAAAGGCGTATTTCTTGCAAAAGTTGGATGTTCCTACAAAGGCCTGGCAGGCAGAAGGACAGGGCTTGGAGAGCGGGGGGCCCTCCACACTCAGCACCTCTGGCCGCTCTCAATCATAACTCGCAGCCATATGGCGTGAGGGCAGCCACTCCACCTAGCCAGGGCCTGTGCTGGTGGTGAGAGGGTCCTGGGCTTGGGACTATCCTACGTGCTGCCACGCACCATCTGCTGGACCCCGAACCTTGGAAGGACAGCCAGAGATCGGCAATTCCTTGCAAAACCTTCAGATTAAAACTTCTGGAATTACCGAGGAATGAGCATGTGCTTAAAGTGTTTCCCAGAATCCATCCCTGAGGACAGAAATGCTCTTCTGGACGTAGATTGAATGAATTTAGAGCATTTTTTCAGTACTGTTTATGCCTAGAAATATACTTAACAAAAAGACTGATAGAATTATCCCCAAAAGCAGCCCATCTTAGGAGAGCTTAGCCCCAGGCTGAGAGTGGTTTGCTTGCTGCTAGTTTTTAACCATCACATTTTCCTACGAACCATTCCCAGCTCTCATTCTCATTTCTTGCTTCCCGCTCCAGCTCCGGGATGGGATTATGCCTGAACAACGCTCCTCCCAAGCAAGACTTTATCTACCCAACAGTGGCTCCAGGACAGGCCTACGATGCAGATGAGCAGTGCCGCTTCCAGTACGGAGTTAAATCTCGCCAGTGTAAATACGGGGTAGAGAGCCTTCCTGCTTTACTATCGGTTTCAAGGGGGTGGAGGACTGGGGCTGTACAGGGCAAAGGGCCATGGGGCCATTCCTCTGCTGTCCACGTTGCTTTGCTGTCCTGCTTGCAATGAGGGGCAGCTGCACATTCCCCATGAGCTTTGCCTTCCTTCCCTGTGAGAGGACAGAGGAGGTCATCACATATCTGCAAAGGTTAATTTCAACTCAGTCTCTGCCACATTAGTCCTATGGGAAGAGTTCCCTTGTCTCACCTGATGCTTTGGCTGCTGCCAGACCATGAAGGTTGCAGCTGAAAGTCAAGCTGCAGTCCCTTCATGCAGACTCCTGTGTCAGTGGAGGTTAGTTCACAGAGGTATTTTTCATAATCCTTGCTAAAAGTCATTGTACAAATCACTGACGCATAAAATTAGAGAAACTTCTTGTTGAGAGGTCTTCCCAGGTGAGGCAGGCAGATGTACTGGGTATGTGTCTTGGATAAGGCTGCCTAAGGGACACCTAAGGAGTCCCTGGCTTCACATGTTGACATCCCCTGATAGTTGAATCCTGGAAACCACTGAAAGGAAAGGCTGTTTCAGGAGAAAAGTGTCTTCCTGGACCTCAGCCTGACCTTTTGGTGTGTTTACCATATCGAGCGTTGCCAACTATATGAGCAAAGCAGTGAGTGGGCAGTGTGTGCGCTTGAGGGCTAACTACGTAAAGCATCTACTTTCCCAAGAGAAAGTAGAAAATCCAGCAATGAGATACACTGGCAACTGTGTTGTCTGACAGATACATGTGTATGTATATCCACCCTAGCTCAAGCCCTGGGAAGCTGTGGAAGAAGGAAACACATCAGGTCAGGTTTTAGGTTCTGCTGAAGCCAGTGGCACTGAAGTGAGCTGATATTAATCAGTTTATCACTCTGAGTCTTCATCTAGTCAGCTTGGCTAAGAAATAGAAAAAGAGATATTATTTTTCCTCCTCTGGGTGTAACAAGTTTATCAGTGATTAAATAGCAGAGGTTGGCTCTGCTAGATCCAGTGCTGTCTTATCATGCAGACCCAGGGCCCCAGATTCTAGTCCCCAGTTTGAAAAGTGCCCCAGAGCCAGCTGGGAGTAGGGCAGATGCAGTCTGTCATCCTGAGCATCATCATCATCAGGATAGGTGTGAGGGTGAACCTTGCAGTTAGTGTCCCTCCTAATCTGAACCAGAGGCAGCAGAATGGAAACTTTCCATGTTTACATGCCCGTTTCCCAGCTTGGAAACTTGGGCAGGCATTTCCCGTGTATATACAAGGATCACAAGAGCACAAGATGTCCTTGCAATGACCTTTCCAGCCCTGCCTGCTTTGCGTGTGGTGTGGGAGAGCCACGAAGGGTATAAGGGCTCATGTTTGTGCACGCAAACCTCTTCTGTGAATGTGCACATGCATCCATGCATCCCCTGCCCCATATAAAAGGGCAATGGCACAAACATGGGAGCTTCCCTTTTTTCTTTTTTTTTTCCAGTCTCTTCCATTCCCATGTCAACATAGAGCAGACTGTGAATAAATGTGGTAAAGCCAGTTTTAGCTGGACTTTGGAGAAAGGAGCTGGGAACCTGAATCCCTTGGCGTGTTGAAGGAGGCTGGTGGCAGAGCCGAGGCGCTCGGTGCTGACTCTGCAGCCTTTTCCTGAAGCTGAGTGAAGCAGTGGCACGCTGCTTTGCTGGGAAGCACGCAAGTCCCGGCCTCATGTTTTCGCCCCTCTTGGTACTCACACAGAGGATTCGCAGTCGTTGAATCAGTTCGTCTTGCTTGGGTATCAATTACTGTTTAGAGCACGGCAGTTGGCGGGGCCAAGGAATTCCTTACTGGAAGGCTAAAACAAGTCTGGAGTGAATGATGAACAGGCTGTTACCTGACTGAAGGCAGGCGGCCCATGGGAGCTCTGTGTTGTCAGGTCCCGCTGCCTTAGGGGCAGGCCAGGGTTGCTGTCTCGGCCCGTGTCGGCACTGGGCCGCACCAGGGCCCCGTCCCAGCACTGGCATGCGCTGCCAGCACGTCGATGGCCCTGGCGTGCTGGAAGCAGGTTAGAAGTAGCTGTGACTGTTTGGACTCCGATCTCGTATCTCAGTTTCCTCTGCTGACAGTGTGAACCTCTTTCATATTTTCAAATATAACTTAAGTCATGGCAAGCCATTTTCTGAGAAACAGGAAGTTTTTCATAAGTTCATTTCAGTAACTAAAGGAGCACAATGATGACCTGACAAGCTTTGTAGCTGTTACTTTGCAGTTTGCAGGTGTTAAGATCTGGACTGGCTGATGCAGCAGTAGAGCAGGTTCCAAGGATCAGGGCTTTCTGATGTAGCAGCTGTGACGAATTTGCAGAGTCTGTCATGGAGCTAACTTTTGGGTGGGCTTTAAATTGACTGGTAGAGGAGATGAAACAGCTGAGAGATGCTTTTGTTTGCTGGAGCTATGAGGGATGAGGATGAGTTGGAGCTCCGTTGGAGCTCAGACAGCTTGCTGGAAAGAGGGTGGGAGTCCTCAGTCTGGTTTCATTCAGTGGGTCAGACTGCACCCAGGAGCTAGTGCAGGCAGAGAGCAAAAGTACCCACCTCTGGAGCTGCTTAAGGGCTCATTCATTTTTTGGCATTAGATAGATTATACTAAAAGCAGCTCTAAAACTACCAGCAGGACCTGAAGTCCCCTTCAGAACTGTTTTGCTCCTGTAAGATTACCAGAACACAAACTAGCCAAACCATGACCTGCAGTGTATTCCTGTAAGAGGAGATGGCAATTTTGATATTAACCATTTATGCCATGTTTATGCTCTGAGGGAGTCCTAACTTTCCTCAGAGACTAGAAAGATCTGTACTGAAGTGGCATAGAGATGCTCCTGGTAGGCAGTGGGGCCTGGCCCTTGTGTTTAAACCTCCACAGCAAAGACCCAAAAAAGGAAACAATCCTCAGCCTGTAACCCTGGGAAAAGGGTCAGAGTGGAGCACAGCAGGATTAACTTGGGACTTACTGGGATGTCCAAGGACATGAGTTGTGCAAACACTAAGTTTAGATGCTTGGAGCAGCTTGGGAGCCGATTCTGGCACCTTGCCTCATTGACACATGGAAATCTCAGGAAACCCGGACCCCAGGAAACATGCTTGGGCTAAGTCTGAAGAGAGGGTGATCTGTCAATGGCCTCGGGTGATTGCTGCTGGGAATACCTTGCAGGATTACATGTCATGTTTTTTCCCCCTATGCTGAGAACCCTTCTGTTTTAGTGTCCCAACCCAGCTGGTGCTTTTCAAGCACACCGGTGTGCTGCTACCCCACTCCTAGCAGCCCCTAGCATGAGTGAATCCTAATCTTGGCTCCATTTCTTTGTCTCTTTCTTCTTCCCTCCCCCTCTCTCCTCCAACATCTCTCTCTTTCCAGGAAGTCTGCAGTGAGTTATGGTGTCTGAGTAAAAGCAACCGCTGCATAACCAACAGCATCCCTGCTGCGGAGGGGACCATATGCCAAACCAACACCATTGACAAAGGGGTAAGGAAGCCCAGGGCACCATAGCGTGTTATCAGTGAGGGGCTGAACTCCTCTTCCAGTAATAACCAGGATTATTGGTCACCATGGGAAGGGCTCAATTGGTTTAATAGCACCAGCTGCCCCCTCCTCCTCCCTGCCTCGTGGGTCTCCATGCTAAGAGGAGCTCCCACCAGCTCAGAGCGGGAGGATGGGACTCACCAAGGAGCCCAGAGGCCCCACATTGTATTGAATCCCTGCTTCAGTGAGCTTCTTTGTCTGACTTAGGAGACCTAGTAACATAATGCCAAGCAATGGTTAATGCACGAAACAAGTGTTTGTTTTGGGTCTGCTGAGGTGTCCTGAGAAAATGGATTTGGGGTTTTGCCTGTTTCCCCAGAAAATGTGTTTTGCTGTTTTTCCCAAGAGGATAATGTTTTCGTAACATATTTTCTAATCTGCTTACGAAAAACTGCATAGAAATGGTGAGTGTCAGGGAACATTTTTTTTTTGCACTCACCTGAAAGAGGAAGGTAGGCTTTTTCATGACCAGTCATTTTGAAAGTGAGTTTTGACAGAACGGCTACTCTCATCTCTGCTTTCTGCACACCTCCTACAGCTGTGTGCACAGACACAAAACAAGTGTGAAACACTTAAAACCGAGTGACTCGTACTCTTTTTGCAAGCTGCAAATAATAATTGGGACAATAGAGAATCAGGGCTGGGACATTCACCATAAAATGGACATATGTTTTTCCACTAGGATAAAAAATAATTCTCAAGAAATTCAAGAGTTATTTCAAATCCTTAAGAAGCTGGGAAAGCTCATGTGCGGAAAAGAGGGTGGCTTTGACAAATGCATTATTCTTTGTAAACAGTCGTCTTAGCTCTGCTAGGAGTTAGGATGAAAAGGATTAAACAGCTCCTAGGACTGAACTTCCCTGCTGCTTGAGAATCACCATATACAATGGGACTTTTTCTACTGATGATCTTTCCTCCTGGCTATTCCCACTTTTCAGTGAACTAGGAGTCTTCAAATATCAAAAGAAAAGTGAGGCAACAGTATTCGCCGTCCCCAAAACTCATTAGAGCTTAGTTGTTGACTCATTTTGAACGCCCAGTGACTGTCTTGTGCCTCGGTATGTCCTTTGGCATTAATTCAGGCTTCAGAAGGGGTTTGATATCCTTGGATGATATTCTTGGGTGAAAAAGATGTACCTTTGTATTAAATTTTTGGATCTTCACCAGCTAGAGTTCGTGATTGGTGGTCTGTAGGATACAGGCAGCCGGGTGGGTCCTCAGACTTAAGCAGTTTGCTCCAGCTGCTCTTTGAGGTCTGCCCTGGCTTTTCCCTTTTCAGATGGAGAAAGCAGAGGGAAAGGTTAAGTCATAGGAACTATTTGAGCTATGCAAGATTAGAAGATAGATAGGATGAGTTTCTATGATCTGCCATGTGACCTGGAGAGCAGTGAGCAGGCAGAGAGAAGATTGAACTGAGCTCTCTTGGATGGAGGCTGTTCACCACATCCCACACCCTCTGGTTGTTTTTTCCTCCCAAATTCTCCTTCTTTTTTTTTTCTTTTTTTTTTTTTTTCTTTTTTTGGAGGGTATTCTCCAGGGGCCATTATGGCTTCACCTATGTTACTTCGACAAGTCACAGCGGGTGACTTTGGGATCCAGCTCCGTGGGCTGGTTCCCTTGTCCTTGGGGTGCCACACACCCACCCTGCTCAGACAGTAAGTTCATGGTCTTGCTGTTCCTTTCTTAGCAAATTTATACTTTGCTTTGGTTTTCTTTTCTCTCTTTCTTTCTTTCTTTCCCCACCCCCCCACCATGATCATCAAGTGCTTGTTACGCAGGCTGTGGTCAGCATTGTGGCCCTGTGGATGGCCTTTCGTTACTCATCCTCGATCATGCAGCTGACACACATGTTCACGCAGGGGAGCGAGCGAGCGTCTAGCTCGAGCTCCTGCAGCTCCTGGCAGTCAGGGCACAGTGTCAGGTCTGATCCTGGGTGCTCCTAGGAACTCTTAGGTGCATGGTAGGGGTTGCAGATGCCAGGCAGACTCCAGAGTCCTGCCCACAGAAGCAGCACTGTCAGTCCATTTAATCTGGAGCTGCTGCAAGCAGGAACACCAGAAGGGCCCATCTTCCCAGCATGGGATCCCTCTTTTTCAAACATGCTGCTACACAAGGTGGTTGTTAGCTAAGTGTCTTGGAGGTTTGCAGTCCATCTTCCTCTGCCAGCTGTGCTATCCACAGAAAGTCTGGCTCAAAAGGAGCCAGGAGAAGCCATGTCAGCAGCTCCAGGGTGGATGATCAGCTCCTGAAAGGAGCATGCAGTGGTTCCTTCCTTCCTGGCATTATCTGAACCACCAAGGCACAGTGTCCGGCACTGTGCCCAGAAAAACTGCAGTGGGTCTGGCAGTGTCCTGCTCCTTGCAATGTTTGTGACTCCAGGGGGTGCAGAACACTTTCCAGGTCCAAAGAAAATATTTCATACACACATTTGTAAGGCCTCCCTGGCAATCCTGAGTGCACAGCATGTATAAATGGCAAAGACCATGATTCAGAGGAGAGGACCCTGGGAGTAGGTGAATGCCCCCCACAATGGTGAACTTTGCTCCAGGGCCATCTCAGCTCGGATTTTAGACTTCATAGCCAAAGCCCAGCCATACACCTTCGTTCCTGGGGAACCTGGAGCTGCTCAGCAGCTCAGCCTGGTCTCTGGTGGCCTCATCCACATCCACCTGGGTTAGGTAGTGACGCAGAAGCTGCTCACTGCCTGGTGGATCCTGAACTTTTCCCCAGGCCAGGGAACTCTCTAGGAGGGGAGAGTGTGTACTCAGGATCTCTGAAGCTCTCTCTTTCCCCAGTGGTGCTACAAGAGAGAATGTGTGCCTTTTGGCACCCGACCAGAGGGTGTGGATGGTGCCTGGGGAGCCTGGTCGTCTTGGGGAGAGTGCAGCAGGACATGTGGAGGAGGTGTTTCATCATCCATTCGCCACTGCGACAGCCCACGGTAGGTGTATGTACACACAGCCACCTCCTCGTGGCCCTGTACTGTCCTGGCTGCATGACATCCCTGTTCAGATCAATGGGGAAGGCGTCAACCAGGTGCCTCAGCAACACTGCGCTTAATCCCTGGAGGGATCTGAGGAGAACGGAGTTCACTGGCTCTCAGTTCTCACTGAATTTACTTCACAACTCCCTCCATTGCCTTTTTGAAAGGCAGCTTGGCACTCTTACATTCGGTGCTGACACTGCAGTGAACATGGACAGACCCAAAGCCCCTTGGACAGCCCCACCATCTGCAGCTTGCAGTTGAGTGCATGAGGTCTCCTATGAGGCTGCACTTCTGGACTAAGCCCCTCCAGGCAGGATCTGTCCTCGCAGCAGAGCAGGAATGGGAAAAGTCATTGTGTTCCTGTAGGTTTGGAGCAGCAGCCAGCAACAAATGTGGCTCAGAACTCTGAGCTGTTTCTCCCATCTTGTTCCCGATTCAACAGGCCCACGATCGGAGGGAAGTACTGCCTGGGAGAGCGGAAGCGCTACCGATCCTGTAACACCGATGTAAGTACCACCAGCTGCAGGGTGATACATGGGGCTCCTGGGACGATGCTGGGGGCTGGGTGCAGGCAAGTCTTGCTCTGCCAGTAGCAATCCCACAGTGAGGGAAGACGAGCAAGAGTGCACACGCCTGCACCGGCTGCAAGCCGGTTCAGAGAGCAGGTGGGTGGTATGTACCTGCGGGGCTTCAACATCAAGAAGGGAGCCCACAAAGATATCAAGGAAAATAAGGAGAGATCAGAGACTTCCATCACTGGCACAACAGCAACTGCGTCTTGCATGCTGCAAGGACAAGCCCAGTCAGGTGAGAAAGGTTCACTGCAAACACTGCTCTAGCATACACCTCCCAAGGCTAGGGGTTAGAACTCATGGCGGGGCCTACAACTGCGCTTGAGTAAAGCTGCACTCAGTGCGTGGAGAAGAACAACTAAGCCTTGGCCCCAGAAAATGATAAATTTAATGTCCTGAGACTGGTAGTGAAAATAATAGATCCCTTCCCTTTGCTTCCCCTGCACTTTTCAGCCTGTGCCTGGCTTTTCAGATGTCTCACACAACTGCTTGCAAGAGCAAGTGTTGAATCTCTAGACAGATTGTCTGGGCCCCTTTGACTCCTGCCATTGGTCTCCAAATAGTATTAAGCTTCTCAAGAAGGATGCTCCAGCAGTCACAACTGAAATCTGCATCCTTGAAGGGCTGTTTTAGTTGGCTGTAGTAACTCCTTCCCCCTTGGCCTCTTCACTGACCTCCTAACTCTGTCCCCACAGGACTGCCCTCCCGGTTCCCAGGACTTCCGAGAGTTGCAGTGTGCTGAATTCGATAATGTCCCTTTCCGAGGGAAGTACTACACCTGGAAGACATACCGGGGAGGTGAGTGATGCAGGGTGGTTTGGAGCTCCTCAGAGCATCTCTCAGCTTCAAGTACTCAAGCAGGCAGAGCTGGAGCAGTCTTAGGGCTTTGGTTGCCTCCACTTGGTGTTCTCATGGCTCCTACCAACCTCATGTCTACACGTTCCAGCAAGCTCTTAGTCACTGTCTCCACTGGCCCAGGCCATGCAGATTGTCCACTCTCTACTGCAGCACCCGAGTCCCCTTGGCTGCCTCCCCTTTGCATGACTGTGGCTAAGGGTTCACTCCACAGACAGCTGGCTCCAAGCAGTGCAGCACAACTGGCCTGTCATGCCCTTGTCCTGGGTCACGTAACTCTGTGCAATTGCTCTTTAACTCCTTGGCTCTGCCAAAACCCATTCCAGCAGTGTTGAAGCTGTTTAGATTTTTTCCTCGAGTCTGATTGTTTCCTTAATTATACGGTGAACAAACACAAAGGCAGACAAGAAAAAGGACTTGCAAAAGCGATGCAAACTACCACCCTGTTCCATCCACCACCCTCTCCCTGCCAGAGTCCCATATCTGATGGGGCAGAAGAAAAGGGCAGCTCTCCCTACCCAGACAGGTTAAGATTTCATCTCCTGCACAAGCGGGAAAGGATCTGAACTCCTGGATCTGGCAAAAAGCAATACCCCCCTCTTCCCTGAGGTCAGCCCTAGCATGTCCTGCAGAAGTGTCTAGCTAAGCAGAGGGGGCGGGAGGAGGTCTCCGTGGTAGAAATCTCTTAATAATGAGAAAGAACAGTGCGTCTCCTTCATGTAGTTAATGAACTTGACTGGGGAAATCCTTCGCAGCTGTGTAAATAAGCACACCTCCCAGTGGGGCTCCTGCAGCCGGAGCAGATGTGCTGAGGCTGCAGGGGATGGATCAATAAAAATGTAATAAAACTGCAAAGCAATAAGTCACACAAAGACCCCAATGGATTCCGAGGTGGAAAACAGCCCTGTAAGCTTCATCTGCCCTAGCTCAGACCTCTCTCTTCTCCCCACTGAGAGACAGGCATGGCCCCATGGTCCAAGTACGGGTCTGAGCCCAGTGAACGGTTGGCCAGTTGCACCTGAGTCCCTGTGCTTCAGTCTGGTCTTGACACTGACTTTTGCTTTGACTTTGAAAAAAATTCATTCCCGTCTTTCTGCTTCAGCTTCCTCTTCCATAAAATGAGGTGATAAATTTTGTCTTCATCCCAGAAGGCTGTGGTATATTCATGTTTTGAAGGGATCAGGATGTTCCCTGTTTCAGAAGCTTGCCTGACTTTGGGTAATGGTGGTGGTGTTTGTTATGGCTTTTTAATTCAAAGTCATAGGGTATCACGGTATTCCTCTGTAGTGATACAGGTAAGAAAACTGAGGCATAAGCAGGGAAGTGCTGTGTCCATGTTAACAAAAACAGAGGTGGGATGGAACCTGCATCTCCTCAGCCTGGTCTAGAAGTCAAACTAGGAGAGCTTCTGTCCCCTACCTTTCAAGAAATGCATGCTGAAACCTGCTTGTCTACAACCCATCAACTAGTGACTCCTGCCAGGCTTAGCCGCAGCCTCTCTTCAGGGCCTAGACTGTCCTGACTGGATTCTCAGATCACTTGGGACCATGGTGGCATTACGGTTTCATCACTGTTTTCTCCCCTATGAATTTCTTTGTTCGGGTCTGACCAATTTGGCAGGACCTTGGCACCGTAGTTACTCACTTCTTTAGTTGCCAGTGGGATTCTGTGATATTCAGTGTCATCCAGGTGTCAGAGGCACATCTGGGGAGGTAGCAGTGATCATCCCTTGTGTGTCCACCCCTGACATGCTTTAGACCATGGGAATGCCATGCTGTAGACCATGGTGGATCTTGAGCACTTTTCCTCTTTTTTCTTCCATTCACTGTGCGTGGTTTTCTCTTAGGACCCATGTCCTTCCTTTCTAGGCCTTGTTCTAGCAGGCATCCCAGCCTCAGGAGCCATTGGTCCTGTTCCCCCATCCCCAAGTGTCAGAAACAATGAGAACTGCAGTTATCTCCCTCACTTGCTCCTGGCTGCTTGTGTGAATCTGCTCCCATGGTCCCCAAAGAGCTGCTAGGGCAACAGGTTTCCATCCTTTCCTTCTGGTACAAGCAGAAAGTCCAGATGTGTTGGCAGCTTTATGTCCAGACAGTCTCCCTTCTAGCTGGTAGTGAATCAGATCTTTGGGTAGCTTTTGGGCATGTGTCTCCAGGACAGGTCCACCACCCTGTCTCTCTGCAGCACTTCCAACTGGCGCTTGAGAACAGCCGCTCTTCCTCGTTCTGCCTTGTCCTGTAGCTTGGCAATAGCATTTGAAGAGCTTCTGTGACAGCCATGAGCCCTCTCCTCTGCTGAGCTCAGCCTTTGCATGTGTCATTGCACCGTCAAGCCACCTCCTTGCTGAAGGGTATGCTGGCGTAATGACGGAAGGGTTAGCCCACTACTGCCCTTGATGGATGGGGTGATGTCCATGGCACGAAGCACCCATGGGCTGAAGGCAGCAAGTATCCATGTGGCTTGTGTGATAAAGGGCTCAGGTCCCACAGACAATTTGAGAAGGGAGGGAGCAATCCACTGAAAGCCTGGCCCCAGATGCTGGGTCACTGGCAAGTGGAGGTTGGATTTTGCATGGGGCCAGGACAGCGTGGTTTCCTGGCACTGATTTATAACGGTCCTGGAGCCCATACCCCAGGAGTGCAAGATACACAGCCCCAGCGAGAAGCGCTGAGATCAGCCTTTCAGAGTTTAACAGTCAGCAGATACCTCGTGGAATGCGGCTTTAATTGTTTGTTTATTTTGTTTTATTCGCTTAGTTATTCATTTTACTCTTGGCGGATGCAAGAGCCAAGGGAGAGTGGAACGGCTCACGGGGCTGAGAGTGCGATGGGGAGGAGCAGGGGCTTGCAGAAAACAGGAGATTGCTCATCATAAATTGTAACTCATTTTAATTCCCCTAAGGGCTGTTGCATGCAGGAGGAACAAAACCTGTTCTTGAGGCATGGTGGAGTGGGTCAATGCAGTACCCGTAGCAGATCCTGCTGTTACTGATTTGGATCTGGCCAGCCCAAAGCAAAAGAAAACACATTTCTCAGTTAACTTGATAATGGCCTGTGGATTCACCTCCTTGGGGACATGAGTTTAGGATTTGCAGAGTTTATGGCAGAGCTTGTGTTGCTCAGGGCTCCAGACTGCTTATCTGCTATGCGTTTTCCAGCTGCCTGGGTGACAGGTAATGCTCTCTGGGCAGGGACAAACGGGTTGATGGGACCCTGCTCCTTCTATGGCAGACCCACCTGCACACACATGAAAACATGTCCTGCAGAGCCTGCCTTGACTCTCCACTGCCAAACGCATGACTAGGTTTGAGCTGAGCACCCTGTTCATGCTGTGCAGATGTTGGTAATGCTGGTCTGCAGGCAGCAATGAGCCAGCACAGGAGGATGCAGAGCACCGTCCTGAAGGCCCAGCTCCCACCAAAGCGTTCACATTCTGCTTCTTTGGGATAAGAAAGAGCATTAGATCCTGCCCATTTATGAAAATCTGGCCCTCAATGTCCACATGTAGAAAGCTTGAAGTATTTTGTGATCCCAAAGGATCTTTTTGGGGTCCTCATAATCACCGCCTTCTTGTTGCTGTGGTAATGAGAAGCCAGCAAGTGTTACCTCTCATGGAAATGAGCAGTTTCCACTAGTCTAGGCACTGATACAGGATAAGTCAGTGAGTTGTCTTTAGAAAGGTATCTGAAGAAGAAATAAAGACTATTCTAAAAAAATAGCTTTGCCACGGATCTCTTGGGTAGAGCTCAGTGCTGGAGCTGAGCTTGGCAGTGAGGGCCCTGCCACCTCCAGTTGGAGACAGTCATTGGGAATAAGTATCAGAAGTGAGTCGCTTGCCCTTGCCACCTCCAGCGCCTCTCCTAGGGTGACCCAGGACCCTCCTGAGCTGCTTCTGCTCAGTAGAAACCATATCTCCTCCTGGAAACCGCTGTGAAATGAGAAGTTGCGGCCTCTTGGGTTTCCCCCGTCCCCTGCAACACCTGCCTTCATGCTCAGCATGGGAAAAGGCTATCCAAAGCTTGCCCTTGACATCTCTACCAGGACTGCTGGGGCACGCCAGTGTTTTTCTACTGTGGCATTTCCCAGAGCTATCCTTTATGACAAGGTCTCTGTTATTTTAGTTTATGGAAAAGTTGCCTGAGGATTCCGGCCATCAACAGCTTGAGTATGTTTCCAAATCTATAGCCATAATTAGCAAGAGGACATCAGTGTGGAGTTATCCTTGTCTTTCTCTTTCTCTGCTTCACTCCCTCCTCTTCCTCCTTCACCTTCCCTCCATTAGTCTTAAACCTTTTCTTTTAAGGGCAACAATCTTTCCTATCCACAAGGCTGTCTCAAATCCCCTCCAAAACAGCTGGCCAACAACAAGTCCAGTCAACTCTCTCCAGCTCAGTGAGAAGTTTCTCAGGCCTGGGCTGGCATGGGCTTTGGATGGGAGCAGCCTGTGGGAATGGGCACATCCCTGGGGATGTCCAGTGAGGTCTGAGACTTGCAGGGAGCAACTGCTGCATGACAAGCATTGGTGGAGGTGGGTGCTGAATTTCCCTGCAGTTCTTTCCTACCACTCGCCTTTGAAAGAGGTTCAATTGTTGTGGGGTTAAGCGTGCGCACATTCACACAGCTCCTCCTGGGCTCCAGCATGATAAGAAAATCACTGCGGGCATCCCCTGCTCGGTAATGCAGCAAGAGCTTCCGCTCAGCACCATTTTTGCAGGACTGCAGCAAAATCGAGGCACTTAAGGAAGGAATTTAGCCTCCTGCCGCCAATCCCCAATCTTTTTTTTTCTTTTTTTTTTTTCTTTCTTTTTTTTTCTCCTGTTTGTTATGTTTTTCTGGCTGGCCCCTCCTGTGAGGCCGTAATGACTGCGCTCTGGGCTGCTTGCTGCTGGAGGAGGCTGGGTTGGCAGCGCCTGGGCAGCAGTGATAGGAAAGAGGATCCTGCAGCAACTTAGGGGGTGCTAAAACAGAGCCGGGGCTGTGTGAGGGGGTTAGCTCCTTCCTGGGGAAGCAGGACAAGCTGTCTGCCACGAGTCTCACCTCTCCTGTAGGGCTGCAGGGGACAAGGAGCTAGAGAGCGTTTGCATAACAGCTTAAAGAAACATTTGAGAGTCCTGAAATGAAAGTCCAAGTTTCTGGCTGTTTCTCAGCTCTGTTTTTGTTGCATAATCTGCCCTGCACTCAGACGATGGCAGGAAAGAGAGCACTGCCTTTGGGAAGATCTGGACAGAGAGGGAGAGCCAGGGGCCAGGCTGGGGCCAGAAGATGCCTTGTGGTGCATGGAGCATGGGATGGTCTGCTGCTGGGGGCAAGGCCATGGGAAGGAGAGGTGGCTCCCAAAGCAAGCAAGGATTGGCTGAATATCAGAAATGGCTCGAGGAGGGGCAGCACGAGCTGCTCTCCAAGCAGGCACGACGGTCACGTTTGCAGGGTACACAAGGGACCTGGTGGCAGGGCCTGTGAGCTGCCACGTCCTGCAGCTTTGACGTAAAGCTCCCCAGCATATCAGTCCCCTAAGGTGACTCCTATTTTCTTGTCTTGTTGCCGATGGAAATTGTGGTTTCCGTCCAAGGTCATCATGGGGTTTTGGTGTCCCATCTGACATGTACCTGACCCACGTCTCCCTGTGGTCCTGGTAGAGCCCATCAGGCAGGATGGGAACTGAGGGTGAAATGATCAGGCAGTTGCTGAACCTGCTGCGGGGAAGCGGTTGCCTCTCAAGGAGAAGTGTTGATGGACCTCCTTCTCCAGGGGCTTCCCAGGCCTCCTGCTCCATGGCACGCTTCCAAGCAGCTGAATTCCCCTTGCAGGTCTCCTCCTGTTCCTCCCTCCCCCGGCTTTGCTCTTCCTTCCCCTAGCTGCGGTCGGGGGCTCCCAGGCACAGCTGGCCACAGCTCCCCTCCAGCTGCCCCTTTGATGTGTTCTAACGACTTGCAGCTTTGGCAGATTTCAGTTGCAGGCGGCCCACGGGCTGCTAGGTGCTTCCCAGTGCTGCCGGTGCCTGCAGGAACGAACTGCTGCGGTTTGGGAATGCGCCTCTGCCAGCGACCCACAAGCTGTTTGGTCTCCTTGGGATGCTCAGGAAATGCAGTGAGCGCTGCCATTTGGATCAGAATATCATAAAATGTGGCAACAGGAGAGAGGAAACTACTCTGCCCAGATCTCTCTTTCTGCAACAGTCCAGCCTTTGAGGACACCTTGGACAAGTCACTTAAGAGCTGACTGCCTCAGTTTCCCTGCCTGTGAATGAGGATATTGACTGCTCCTGCAGAGTGCTAGACAGTCCAGGAGTGACCAAAACCAGATGTTGTTTCCTTCCTTCATCATGTGATGCCTGTGTTTTCTGGCTGTGCAGCAGGGACAGTATCCGCCTGTTCAGCATCGTGCTTGGTTTGTGGGTCTGTTTCGGTGTCCATCACTAGGGCCAGTGTCTGGGCACCTCCGTGAGTCCCTCTACTCAGCACGGGCAACCTCACAGGCACCTGGAGCTGCCCAGGGGGGTCAGACTTGGGAGGGAGGCTGTGGGAGGCTGAGGGGGAGGCCGTCATCACCAAGGTTGAGCTGGCTGCATGCTTGCCTTCTCTCCTTGGCTGCTTCACCTAAACTGTCATTGCTTTCCTAGGGGGTGTGAAAGCCTGTTCACTCAATTGTTTGGCTGAGGGCTTCAACTTCTACACGGAGAGAGCTGCAGCCGTGGTGGACGGGACGCCGTGCCGGCAGGACTCCAATGACATCTGTGTCAACGGGGAGTGCAAGGTACTGCCGGCTGCCGGGAAGACAGGACAGACTCAGGGCTGGGAGGTGAGGGCAACCTCCAGGTGTCCACGTGGCCTTGGACATCCCTCTCCTGCAGCCCCAGTTCTCCCCAGGCACCCAGGTTACCTGCAGGAGCATATATCCAACCTGAGGCTCCTGTTTGCCCCCTCCAGGCACCAGGCCCTGCATTGGCCTGCATTCAGCAATGGGACCCTGCCTTTATAGCCCACATACTTCTATCCACTTGATATTTCCTCCTCCCAGATCCTTTGAAATGGAATCTGGAGGGCTGTAAAAGTTTAATTACAGCAGAGAAGAACTGTGGGAACAGCGAATTTCCCCAGCAGGCAGGCGCCCTCTCCACTTTGTCTCTCTCTCTTCCTGTGTCTCCGGGATCTCTTTGTGTCTCTCTGTGGGTCTCAATACCCAGGGAAACAAAGAGGCGATTGCAACATAGGTGGACACTGCCGTGTAGCAGGGGGGCACCGTGCCAGGGGCTTCATACAGGCTCACAGTCAGAGCATGGCCCCTCAGGGGACCCAGCTCTTCTTGGGCAGCTGCAGTTCCATCAGCACAAAGGCTTTAGCCTGCACCATCTTCACTGCCACCTCACTAAGACTGTCCAGGAGCAAGGCAGCAGCACAGCAGCACATCAAGCACTGCCCCAGGGCCTGACAGGAGCATGGCCAGGACTCAAAGCACTGCTGGTGTCTGAGTGTGGAGAGTTGGGCCCTGCTAGGAACCAGCACTGGATTCAACCTTGCTCCACCTTCACTGTCTTTATGCAGCCTCTGGGTATCTGCTTATGTCAAACAGACTTGGTGGCTTTGGTGAGACCTCCAAGTGCCTGTTTGAAGAGGCAGAAAGCTGGGGCTAGGAAGAGGTGACCTTCTGAGCTCTCCCTGGTATAAGGGACAGTAGAGAAGGAGGGAAATGGAGTGCACAGAAGCTCCCTGTTTCTCAGGATGTTACCAGGGAAGTGTATGGAGGACAAGGCACCCCACCAGGATGGCTAATTCCCTTCTGTTCCTTCCTCTAGCACGTTGGCTGTGACCGTGTCCTGGGCTCTGACTCAAAGGAAGACAAGTGTCGCGTGTGCGGGGGAGATGGCAGCACCTGTGAGACCGTTGAGGGCGTCTTCAACCAGTCCCTGCCGGAGGGAGGTACAGAGAGGCCAGTGCAGCAGTTCCCCCCCCCCAGGGCCCCCTGCCTCACCCTCCTGGGCCCTGAGTTACCTCTGGGATTCAGCCTGCTACTGGGGACATGGCACATGGACAAATAGGGAAATATCGCAGAGGAACATCCCAAAGGGTTGGAAGGAAATCACTCCTGTCCACTGCCCAAACCCCAGACACTGCTGAGCTCCAATTCCCCAATGCTGAGCACTGAGCTCTATCCCATGTCCCCTGCTCGTGCTACCCTCGAGCTGTACTTTGGCTCATGCCTTGCAGTCTCATGCCAAGTCCTGGACGCTCCAGGACCTGCAGCCAGGCACAACACTGGGCTGGGACACAGTACCCAGTCCAGGGGTGCTACGTGGGGCTGTGGAGGTGCCCCAAGAGCTCCCAGCTCTGCAACACCCTCCCTGCACGGGCAGTCCCATCCCGTGAGCCAGCGCTCCGAGACCAGACCAAACCTCTGTCCTGACACTGGCCACCTCCTCACCTGAACAGGTGACACAAGTGCAACGTTTTTCCCATTTAGCCATGGTAGGTCACTAAACAACCTAACGCCTCATTTCATGTTTCAACACTTGCGTAAGGTGGTGGCAGACACCCCAGCTTGGGGCTTAGAGGGTGAGCATTGCTGCTCACCTTTCCTTGGGGTTTCACAGGGTACGAGGAGGTGATCCAGATTCCCAAGGGCTCTGTCCACATCGACATCCGGGAGCTGAACCTCTCCGTCAGCTATCTAGGTGAGGAGGAGCTGGGTGGCAGCCAGAAACCCTTTGTCCTGCCGAAGCCCTTTCTGTTGTGGTAGCAGGGTGTGGGGAAAGCCCAGCATGTAAAACCTCCTGTGCAGCACAGGAGGGCTTGGGGTGGGAGGCTTGGGCTGCGGTGGGAGGCAGGGGAAGGTTACAGAGGATTAAAAATAGCTGTGTTCACATTTGCCTTGGGCTCAGTAAGCCAGACAGGCTCTAGCTTGTTGTTTTTCCAGTGTATTTCTTTTTTCTTCCCCTTGTCTTCTCTTTCTGTCCTCCAAGCAATCCACAGTGATCATAGATAGGTGGCCAGGGCAGCTCTCTGGGAGCAGGAGTCCACCTGGATGCTAGAGCTGGTGGGAGGTCATCACTCAGGTTTCAGGGATGCCTGCATCCCTCTCTGCCTGGCTTAGGGGAATTGTGGACTCCATGTGCTCACACGAGCTAAATTTGTGTGCGCTGAAGACATGGCTCAAACTCTCATCCACTGCTACGCCAGGGCTCGACAATGTGTCCCTCCAACCCAGGTGGGAGGTGAGGGAGTGTCCTCCATCCTCACCAGTATGAAACATCCTCCCCACCCCAGAGCATCAGGTCAATGAGTTTATCAGGAGCAGTAAGTGCAGCAAGCGATGTGCATCCCAGTGGAAGGGTCTGTGAGCCAGGAGAGCATGGGAATGTGAGCCGGAGCGAGGGAGGTGATCTCCCTCTAGCGACTCACTTCGGCAACCACAACAGGCAGCCTGGACTCCTGGGCACCAGCCTCTTCCCTTAGCCTCAGCAGCCAAGACCTGGGTTGTATGGCTGGATTGGACCATGGCTTTGTGGCCACAGCTGGTCACACTGCCAGATGTGCAAGTTCTCCCCGTACTGTCATCCTTCCGCACTGCAGGCGCTGAGACCAAGGAGACAGGCGTGTTAATCCAGTTTCCACTAAAGACTTGATGTGTGGCCTTAACACTAGCACTTGTTTTTATTCGCCCTGGCTATCCTCTCCCTGTAAAACAATGCTCATTGCATTTACCCTCGGCTGTCATAAGGCTCTGAGACCGATAGATGAAAAGTGCTGGGCCAAACCTAGGTACAGGCGTGTTTAGCCTTCCTGCTAACCCTTTTTTCCCTTGTCCCTCCAGCACTGAGAGGAGAGAACGGTGAATATTACATCAATGGGAAACTCTCCATCGACCCTCCGAGGCGCTTTGACATTGCAGGCACAACATTCCACTACAGAAGATCCCCGGATGAGCCTGAGTCACTGGAGGCCTTAGGGCCCACGAACATCACCCTCTTTGTCATGGTTGGTAACAGCACTTTCCCTCATGTAGTGACTACCTGGGAATTAATGCTAATCTGCCTCTCTTGTTGCTGTCTGAGGTAAAAGGGACTTACCAATCAGAGGTAAATTTGACTAAGTTCTCAGATCTCCCTAGATGTACCTTTGGAATAAGGTTGATCTGTCAGTGCACAGGATCTTGTTCTCTGATCATGTCTCTGCTGTCTTTATGGCTGTACTGTGATCACCACTGGTGGCTGCCATGTCAAACTGGAAGGGCTCTGACACTGTCTGGGCAGTCCTGTCTGACCTGGACTTCGATGACACTGAGGCATTGGTGGTGCCTTTCTCCACAGGTCCTTGTGCGGACAGAGCTACAGGGCATTCGGTACAAGTTCAACGCCCCCATCAGCAGGGATGCCTCGAACCAGTATTCCTGGCACTACACCCCATGGACCAAATGCTCAGCACTATGTGCAGGGGGTGAGTGGTTTAATCATGTGTTGGCTGGAGAGGACACATGTATCTGCAGTTCTGTGACTCCCACACAGAATGTCTGTGCCATAAAAGATGGTGCACAGCCCTAGAACGTTTGATTTGCTCTAGGGTGTCTATATATTCCCACTCTACGCTCAGCCACTTGCAACCTGGTGTCAGTCAGAGGACAGTGCATCTGGATAAACAAATCAGATGCTGTTCTTTGGCTAGACTGCAGGTACAGGTGGTAAAGATGGTGAAGGGTGGCATGATGAACTTGAAATTCATTGACTTGCGTAATGCAAGGCAGATTAGCTGGCATTCAGGTCTATACGTTTGTGAACTGATATTTCCCTGATCCCTTGGGTTTGTTCCTGTGGGGGTAGAAGCAAGATTTTTATGTGCCATATCTGATATCTCTTGAGATCCTGGCTACAAGTGGCTGAACCAGTATTCAGAAGAAGAGAGACGTAGTTTCCAGAACAAAGTATAATCATGTTTCCTGCTTAAATCAAGGGACCCCAATTTGGCCTTGTTTCCTGGACTACAGCAAAGGAAGTGCCAGAGAATGATCTTTTGATCTCTCCTTCCAGATGTCTCCCCCAGCTTTGTCTAGGAAGGGGGCAAGGGTTAGAACAGATTTATTCCAGGCTGGCATTCCAGCAATCCTTTGATCCTACTCCCCTCTACAAACCCTGCAGGGTCCTGCCTGGACCAACCAGCTTTCAGCCCATCCAGCCAATTCTGGAGATGTCAGAGGCAGAGGAAGCTCTGTTTATGAATAGAAATGTTTGGCAGGGTGCAGTGACAAATGACTGCTCTGTTACGTTGCCGTTAGGGGAGCAGAGCCGTGGGACGGTGCACCTGCCGCCTGGCTCAGCACTAGCCTCAGTCTTGCTCTCCGTCTCTCTCCTTGCCTCTTTTTCTCTGCAGGCAGCCAAATCCAGTCTGTCATATGCAAGAAACTCTCCGACAGCTCAACTGTCTTCAACCATTTCTGTAGCCCCGAAACCAAAATGCCGGAGCGGCAGAGGCCGTGCAACACTGAACCATGCCCTCCAGCGTGAGTTCCACAGCTTGGGGCAGGCAGAGGGAGGCTTGGGGGAAAAGCCAGTATACAAGAAAAGGATGAGAATAATATTTAACACAAATCCTGGGAATGAGTGAAATTTTCCCATCATTCTCTCCTTCCCAAGTCAGAGTCCTCTGCCACAATCTCCAGAACAGGGTGACACTAAATCTCTGGGAACAACTCTGCAGAGACGTGCAGAGTCCAGTAATGCGATGGCCAAAAAGCATCTCTGTAGCGTGAAATCTTTCTTGTCATTGTGCTCCTTGTGGAAAGGAACCCTCCACATCCCGACAGCTCTGTGCCAGAACGATCCTCAGCACTGTCCTTAGGAAACTCTCCCTACTCATGTCTTGATTGGTCAGTGGTCCAGGCAGAGCTGCCTGGGAGGGTGTGGCCAGGTCAGCAATAGGGCTGCATGTCCATGGATGCAACCACGGATCACCTTGCACACTGCAAGCTTTGATGTTCTCCATCTCTCCAGCTGGATGATTGGGAACTGGTCTGAATGCAGCCGAACCTGCAACGAGGGTGTCCGCACACGGAGCGTCTTTTGCAAACGTAAGATCTCTACCACTGAGGAGAAGACCTTGGACGACGCCTCCTGCCCCCAGCCACGGCCCAAGATGCTTGAGCCTTGCAACAACCAGACGTGCCCCCCGGAATGGGTCGCCCTGGACTGGTCAGAGGTGTGCACTCATCATTGGCACTGTCCTTGGCTCTCTGATGCCATTTTGTGTGACTTCCTTAGGAGCATAGATTGCTGGTGATGGGTGCTGCCTGTGGAGAGCATAATTTGGGCTGTTACCTGCTTGTAGCTAAGGAGATGGGCTAGATGGGACCAGTGATGGGGAGAGCACAGCATGCCTGTCTGCTCTTCACGGCACGTCCTGACCAAGCGTCTCCTCTCTTTGCAGTGCACCCCCAGCTGCGGGCCAGGTTTCCGCCACCGCATCGTGCTCTGCAAGAGCGGTGACCACAGCACGATACTGCCCACCTCCCAGTGCCCTGAAGGCTCCAAGCCCCCGACTAGCATGAGGTGCAACCTGCGGCGCTGCCCACCCCCGCGCTGGGTGACCGGCGAGTGGGGAGAGGTACTGTCACTTCTTTCTGTGGGGTTGTTGCAGGAATAGCTCCCACCCCTGAAATCCAACCTCATGCCCCTGAGCCTTTCACCTGTTCTTGGCAATTTGGTCATCCTGGTCCTTGACAATTTGGTCATCACCATGTCCATGTGACCCAGAGGTGTCCCTACATCTCCCTGGCGTGGCAGCTCCAAGCCTGTTGGAGGGATGCCCAAACACCAGCATTTGCAGCATGATGCCATAAATATCTGATAATACCCCACTGGCAATAACCTCACCACTCCCGCCACATTCCCAGGAGAGGCTGAGCTCTCCAGCCAGCTCCATGCTGCAGGGCACCCTCTGCTCTGCGTATGCAAAGGCAAAAAAAGGGTCAAAAAAGGAGCTTAGTGTGGCTGATAAGATCCACAGTGGTAGAAGGGCCAGGTGTCTTCTCCACATGATATTTAGGTCTTTACTTCCTCTCTGTAAACCTTCTTGGCATCCCCATGCTCTTTCTGGACTGGTTCCCTTACTTAGATCTGGGTCTTCAAACCTCTCTGATAGCTGGCAAGGAGGGATCTCCTGCCAGGGGGATGTGTCTGGATTAGGTCTCAACCGCTCAGTCACAGGCTGGAGACCCTACAGCCTGTCAGCAGGGATGGATGGAGGCCAGTGGGGCAGAGGTGCCATCTCAGGACGGCAGGTTGGAGGAGGATGGTGGAGATATGGCAGTAGAGCAGGAGATGGCTGGTCACAGCCCATGCACGCAGAGTGTGTGTGCAGCTCTAAGGACACCTGGTGGTCACCGATCGCTTGGCCATCCTGGCCTGGCCTTGCAGTGCCAGCGGTTGTGCTTGCGCGTGATGCACCTCGTGCGGGCGTTGCTCATGTCAGCTGTGCTCTGCAAGTGGGACTGTCCTAGTGCCTAGATGGCAGGACCCCGCCTCGGAGCTGCACACAGTCTTCCTGTGGGGCCACAGCACATGGAACACGTTTCCCATCTCTGAAGGGCTGCCCGTGCCCTGCTCCTCGTGGGTTATGAAGGGTTTAGCGGCCGCTGCAGCTCCGTGCTGTGCTCTTCCCCGGCAGTGTTCCGCACATTGCGGCCTCGGCCAGCAGAGACGATCCGTCCAGTGCCTGGCTCACACCGGGCAGCCGTCCAGCGACTGCGTGGAGACCCTGCAGCCGCCCGGCATGCAGCAGTGCGAGACCAAGTGCGAATCCGGACCTACGGACAACCCCGAAGGTGAGGAGCTGGGGAGGGGAAAATGCGGAGCACCAGGGAGCAAACCTTGTGTCTGCGGAGAGCTGAGCCGAGGCACGCGGGATGCTCCGAGCTGCTCCACACCCCAGCAGGGCTCCAACCCCATTTTCCTATGTTGCCCACACAGAGTGCAAGGATGTGAACAAGGTGGCCTACTGCCCGCTCGTCCTGAAGTTCAAATTCTGCAGCCGGACCTACTTCCGACAGATGTGCTGTAAAACTTGCCAGGGCCACTAGGAACAGAGCAAAGTGACCCCCGTGGGAAAACTGGAAGGCCCAAGCTACCCGGGAGGGCAGCCGAGCCGTGCTCTTCCTCTCTGCCCCTGGGAATCTTCCCTGCATCCAACACAGATGTTGGTCATATGCCTGTGGGAGCCAGTGTCACCCCAGCCTGTCCCCCAAGGACACGCACCCTTCCTTCCCAAGCACCCTGATGGCAGGACCCCAGTTAAACCACTGCCGACTGCTCTGGGAAACACCATGGCCAAGCACACGAGGAGCCGGCGGGAGAGGCACAAACTGGGCAGAGCGCGGCAGCAAGGACATTACTTGAAACTCTGACATTGTTATTTATTTAGTAGGGGACCGAGGTCCTGCAGGCACCAGCCAACGGCCACGGAGATGGTACCTCTAGCTCCATTCCTGCCTCTCCCTGTTGGGTGCCTGTATCCTGAAGGCATCGCAGGGTATCACGGTCCAGCGCAGGGTGTCTCCGGGGAGAGGCTGAGTGTGCTGCCCACCACTGCGTTTCCTGGGGGGCTTCACGGGGGACACAAGGAGGAGATTTCAGTGCTGCCAGCTTCTGTGCAAAGGCCAGAGATGCTGTGGGGTGGGAGCAGGGAGCTTGTTTTCTGCATCTGCACCCAGCAGGTGTCCTGCGGCAGATGATGGAGAGCAAGTCGTGCAGGGAGCAGAGCAGCAGCACCGGTCTCACCAGGGGCTAGTAAACTCTCCGAATGTCCTCAGATTACCCCTTTTTTCCTGCCATCTCAAAGCGTGCGCCGAGGTCAGGGCCCAGCGGTCGGTTCATGGGAGTTGGAGACCTTCCAGGCTGCAAGGCTGGATGCAAGAGCGCTCGCCACGGCCCCATTGCCAAGCCATGACGTAGGACCAAAGGTGCTCGGTGCCCGGGGATGGCCTTGCTGGGTGCCACCGTGGTCGCGGGGTCCCTGTGCGGATGCTGCCCCCTGCACTGCCCCGGGAGCCTCCAGCGCTGGGACAGAGCAGCCTTGAAATTCCTCCCTCCCAGCACAACCCGGCACCAGTCCCTCCATGTGGCAGCGGGAGCAAAGGGGGCCAGATGAGATCTGAATTTCCAATGTACAAAGCATGTGCTTTTGATTATTATTATTGTTATTATTATTGTTATTATTTTCAGGCCTTTCTGCATCACAAAAACGGAAAAGCTCATCTGAGCCCCCCGGTCCCCTCACGCAGCGTCCATACAGCGCAGGGATGAGCTTGGTCCTCTTCCCTCCTGCAAACCCCGTGCTGAGCGACGCCAGGGGCTTTTTGCCCTGCTCATCAGGCAGTCGCCGCTTTTCTGGTGCTCAACAAATCCCGCCTGTCTGCCGAGCAGGCCTGAATTTGGCTTCCCTCTCGGCACGGTGCTCCGTTTGGCATTTGGGGGTTGGGGAAAGGGAGTGGGTAGGGGGGTGTTTTCAACCTTTTTATATAGATATATATAATGAAAAATGTTTAAAATACTAACTCTGAGGAGGAGCGACGTTAACGGCATGATTTATAATAAAGGAGTAGCTACGATCCTGGGCGCAGCTTCAGGTCCCCGTGTGGTTTCTCCCCAGCAGCCGGTCCCTGGGCATTGCCTGTGCTGTTGGGTCTGAGATGCTCCTTGTGCATTCTTGCATTGAAAGGCGGCTTGGGCACCTTGCATGGGTGGTTCCTGTGCTCCCGGGGATCGGAGTAGGTCCGGGACATCCCCTGCCTGTGGCCAAGGGTGCAAGGCAGGACCTCATGTGGGTGATGAGCCGGCACAGGCCTCGGTTGAGGCGGAAAATCCTAAAGTTGGCAGCACCTGTGGCCACTGCTGAATTCACGAGGCTCCAAAATTTCCCCTGCACCGACCAGTCTGTCCAAGCAGTGGAGGAGGAGCCGGGAAGACATGTCCAACAGCTGGGCTCTGGGGATGAAGGTGCAGGAGCAGGCCAGGTCTCCATCCGTGACCACAGTCCTGGTACGGGCCTGAGACGCCGGGACCAGCTTGAGCTGCTCTGGCAGAGATTTCAGCCCCGGCCCGGCCGCTCATCCTCGGCACAGGTTCAACATGGGGCTCTGCAGGTAAATCCATCACCAGTGTCAGATCCATCCAACGCTTTTGTCGTCCTTTCTCCCGAGGGGCTTCAGGGCCCATCCAAACTAAGCAGACTTTTCTGCCAAGTACCCAAAGGACCTGTGGGTGTTCAATGTCTCGGTTAGGACATCCAAATCTGTTTCCTCATTTTTAGAACAAGGAAGATTCACCAAAACTTTCTTGGCATTTTGTCCCACTAAGAGATTTTGGAGGCTCTTATCAGATCATGTCCTTGGGTTCTACTCACATCCAGCTTCGGTCTTATTTTGCACCCCAATCGCAAGGTAGAAATGTTGCTTTTTTGAAAGAGCAACCAGGAGACTTTTCACCCAGGAACGGAGTTGCCACTGATAACACGAATGGCAACATGGGCCTCCCCATGGCAGGGCTGCTGAGCTCCCGGGAGCGTAAAGGTGCTGGAAAAGGTATGGGAAAAGCAGCACCCCATAAAAAAACGAAAAAAAAAGAAAGGTGCTTTTCTCCTAAAAGCAAAGTGCCCCCCCCCCGCCCCCGCCAGCACCCAGCAAACGTCCAACCGGCACCGTGGGGCCAAGGAAAGGGCTTTGCAGAGGTTGGAGCGTCTGCAGCGCTCCCTGCACCCGCGGGACCCGGGAGGCAGCAGCACCCGAGCGCAGCCGAGGCGCTGGGGACACCCCCGAGGCTCCCCCAGGGAAAAGCAGCCCCCGCCTCCCCCCGCCCCCACAGAGCCGCGCAGGGCTCAATGAGGAAGTGGGAGGAGGAGGAAAAAAACTAGTTGCAATTTGTAGCCGAGGCAGAAACACAAAGCGACGAGCAGGGGATGGGGCCCCCGTGACCAGAGGCCCCCGTGACATCCCCACAGCCCCCCGGGCCAGGGCAGGACGCGCGGGACGGACGGGCTGCGGTGCCACCATGGTGAGTGCCAGGGGTCGCGTCACGCCGGGTGCCCCTGTGCCCGGGCTGGGGGGACGTCAGGCTCTGGTTTTCTCTGCACTGTCTGGCAGCCCTAGGTCCTGCCACCCATCTTGGCCCCCCCGTTGTTGCTCTGATCTCTGCTCCGGTCTCTGCTCTGGTCTCCACGATGGCACCTGCAGGTGCAAGGAGCAGACGGACGGGGCCACTGGAGCAGCAATGGCAGCAGCAGGTGCCGGGCGCTGCCGTGAGCAGAAGCGGCCACTGGGAGCCCATTTGCACCACGGCCGAGTGCATCCGGTGGGGTCTCGGGGCTGACAGGAAGGGGCTTTTGCTTTTGTGTTCCTGGAGGTGTCGGTTCCCATCCTCCAAGAGGGCTGATGGCAGCGCCCAGGACCCGACAAGGGCAGCAGCCCCGTTTGGAGCTGCAGGTTGCTCTGGAGGGAGGAGAAGAGGAAGGTGAAGACTCTCAATCTGGGCTGGCTACAGGCTGGCGGCGGGGGGAGAGCCAGAGCTGAGCCAAGGAGGCTGGAAAGGCCCCGGGGCACTGTGGTCAGAGGTCGTCCCCAGGGTGCTGGGGCGCTCGGGGAGAAGAAGGAGCGAAGGTGAAACAGCCCCATTCCCAAATCCCCCTCGTGCATCGCAGCCCCACGAGTGCCTCTGGCATTTGCGACCTGTCAGGGTTACTGTCACCATTGCAAGAGCCGGTGCTGCTCTCCGAAGTGTTTCCGGTGGTTTCGCAGGGTGGTGGCTGCACCGGCGTTTGGCCCTTTCTTGAAATAAAGTGCCAGCCTTGAGATCGGCTTGGTGGCGGCCACCTGAGCTCTGGGGAAAAACAAGCGCCGCACTGTTGTGCAGTGATGGTTTTGCTCCGCAGGTCGGCACAGGGACAGGGGGACGCTGGGGGTGCTCAGCTGCATGTCGGGGTGTTGATATCCAAACCCAGGTTTTCAGGAAGAAGAAACACGTCTGTCAGCTCAAAAGCACCGAGGTTGCGCCACCGGAAGTGCTGCTCTTCTTGCCTTAATTTGGTGCCGCAGCATGTGGCACCCGTGCCCCAGGCTCTCCCCAGCCTGGCAGGGAGCCCACAGCGGGTCCTGCTCCGTTGTTTTGGGACTTTGAGTTGCATGTGGCGGGTTATTTATTTATTAGCATTCTTTTAGCTGAGGCAAGCACCATATTTTAGGTTGTGGCTATGAGGCCCATGTCAAATCCTGGCATCCTGTGGCAAAGCAGGGAGCATCCTCAGGGCACAAGGCTGGATTGCAGGGGCTGCCGGGCAGAAATCAGGGAGTAAAATCGGGGGGGGGGGGGGCAGGCTCTTCCTGACTTAGCCAAGCGATAACGTAGCAAGAGCCTGAAAACCCAGAGCCTGGCAAATAAAAAAGGGGAAGCGCCAGAAAGGGGAAATGGAAGGAGTAAAAGGCTGGGGCAACGGGTGGGGGAAGAGAAGTGAAATCAGGGGTTGGAGAGCTCTGACTGAAAAGAGGAAATATAGGGGCGTGCAGAGGAGCAAAGGTGGCTCCGGCTGGACACGTCCCCTCTCCGGGTGCTCTTGGGTGCCAGCTGCACAGCGGCTGCACACAACTTTGCACTGTGCCGTACAAGTTTCCTTTCTTGCGGTGAGGACAGGAGGGTTTTTTTTCATGTTTCGTTGTTTGTTTTCACTGTTATTTTCAAGATGAAATCTTCCCCAGCCGTGCCCATGAAGGGCCCGCTGTAGCCCTGCAACAGCCTAAATTGCAGCTCACAGCATTTGTCTTCCACTTGGTTTGCTGCGAGAGGATGGAGCCAGACGTTTTTGCTCTGCGGTCAGAACAAAAGCGGAGAGATGCATCCACCCAGGCAGGGAGGAAACGCTGCCCAACGACCATTTTCACCTGCGCCCCAGGCTGCCCCCTTTGCCCGGTAACTGCATCGAGCGCAAGCAGGGAGCAGCGAGCTGAGGCTGCACTGGGTCAGGCAAACACCTCTGGGCTGCCCGCTCATTTCTGCCTTTCCCGCAGTTATTTTTGCAAGCAGAACCCAGGCAGAAAAAGTTTTTCCCCTCCACAGGTTTGCAATGAATTTTTTTTTCCCTCCTTAGCTCCTTAGTGAGCAGAGTGAGCTTGCAAACAGGCTCTTGGTGCCCTGTTTGCTTCTCTGCGTGATTCTTGGCCTGCAAGCTCAGTGCAGAGAGGCAGGATTCAGCCTGCGTGGGGTGAACCCTTGTCCACTCACAGGACTCAGAGACTTTTGCTTCTCGCTCACTCCAAGTGGTTTTCTGGAGCTTTGCAGAGCCGGCGCCAGCCCCGCGCAGCGCTCTGGCACCCGGCTCAGCACCTCTCGCCTGCCATCTCCCGGCAGGGCAGCAAGGAGCGCTTCCACTGGCAGAGCCACAACGTCAAGCAGAGCGGCGTGGACGACATGGTGCTGCTCTCCAAGATCACCGAGGAGGCCATCGTGGAGAACCTCAAGAAGCGCTTTACGGACGACTACATCTTCGTATCCTTCCCTGGAGTGCGTGTGCGCACGGGAGCTTCGCAGGCCAGCAGGTCAACCCAGGGCTGTTCTAGTGCTTCCAGGGTTCCTGATCCCGGGATGGGGTTGGGATTAGTCCAGAGGAATAGCAGTGGCTGTTCCAAAGGAGGTGCATGCAGAGACCTCAGCTAGCCCCAGCATGCAGCCCACAACGGGTGCAATGAGATGGCAGGACAGCGGGTGACCCCAGTGCCGGTTCTCTGTCAATAACCAAATCACCCCATTCACGAGCTGCTCTGCAGAGTCACTGCAACTGCCCCAGGATGTGCCCTGCACCACCACTTGGATCTCTCCTTTCCAGTTTCCAGGCATCAAGGATTGCAAAGAAAGCAATACCCAATATCCTCATCTGACTTATTCCACAATTCTGGAAGATCGTCTGGAAGAGTTGAACCATGACGGTCGCATTGGCATCGCCTCCTGCTGTCCCCCAGGCTGGTGGTTCTCCAAGATGCCATCTCCCCCAGCGCTCAGGTGTCCTACGTGGTGTCATATCACATCCGCAGCTGGGATGGAGCATCCCAGTGCTGCTGGGATTTCACCTCCAGCAGTGGCAAATCCAAACAGAAAAACTCTGCAATGGTCCTTGGGGCAGATCAGGAATGACCTCGCAGAACTGGAGTAGAGATCTGGACCTTTTGGCTTAGGCTTTGCTTTCTGCTGCTCTTAGACTGGTTCAGACACCACCACAAGACCTCAGGTTGCTACTGACCCCCTCCATCCTGCCCGACTTTGCCCCGTGCCACAATCCAGAGCAGCTTTTGCATGGATGCTGCCAGCATCGTGTCTTACAGTCTGCAGCTCCCACGTTTCACTAGCCCTGGCCGAGCGAGGCGGGATGGACCGGGCCAGTGCCCCGCTATGGCAAGGCTTCACGGCAGGACTTCGAGACGTGCTTGGCTGCACAGGGTTGCCCTCACTCCTCACTCGCCCCCAGCAAGGCCCGCAGCAGCTCCACATCCCAGCAGTATCCGTCCGCTTGCCCAAAGCAAGGAATGTGGGGGCTCTGCATTCCCGCACCGTCCATTTGTTTGTCCCCAGCGAGGAGGCAGCAGCTCTGCATCCCTGCAGCATCCATCCACTCCCCACTGCTCCCAGTGCTGGCAGCTGCTAGGTTGTGCTAGGACAGGGACAAACAGTCACTAAATGGCAGGGCGCTGGGGTGGCTTGAGGCAGCTCCTGGGCCAGGGTGCTGGCTGGCGGGCGCCGCAGGAGGGTCTCCCCACTGCAAGCGGCTGTGGTTTCCCTGAGGATGCGGCTCTGGCCTTACAAGGCGTGCGCCGGACGGGGCCGGCGGTGACGCATGCTTCTCCTGGCTCTTGCGGCAGCTGTGAGGCTTCAAATGCACTGGGGGCTTGGGTTATTTTTTTCTTCTTTCTAAAAAAGGGGAAAAGAAGAGAAAAGACACAACCTCCACCTTCCTTTTTCTTTCTCACCGCACTGCGCAGAGCGCGCTGTCTCGCCATGACTCAACACCCTGCGCTTCTGCATTTCCTGCAGCAGCTTCGCTCTTCCTGCCCTTCAGCTCCTCTTCCTCTGCCCTTTGCACCCTCAAAGGGGCTGCAAACAGGCCACCCGGCTGTCCCTGCCCTCAACAAGGGCTCATCCCTCGTCATCCCTCTCTGCAGCATCCGCCCAGCCACCAGAGCCCCCTTGGGGTGCTGGGGATGCATCTCCATCCTCCCGCTGCACTGAGGATGCGCACGGGCAGTGAGGGGTGCCAGGATGGGGGGGACAGCAGGGACCACTGAACAGACCTTAACCTGCCACTCAGACCTACATTGGGCCAGTGCTCATCTCGGTTAACCCCTTCAAGCAGATGCCCTACTTCACCGATCGGGAGATCGAGCTCTACCAAGGGGCGGTGAGGATGCCACACGCAGGGTTTGGGCGGACTGGGCACGTGCGGGGACACTGAAGCAAGCTGAGTGCATTTGCTGCAGGAATCAGCATTCTCAAACTGAACTGATGTTCCCATTTCGGGCCAGTAATGAGATTCGGGAGTAAATCTGCAGACAAGGGAAATGCAGCTAATATGAGCGAAGCTACCCAAAAGAAGTGGTGCAATACAACCCCAAATTTCGTTACCTCTGCTGCAGGGACACCCCACCAAAGAGCTGAGAAAACATCCAAAATGCCTCCAATGAGCTCAATTTCTATGCCAAGGGGAGTTGCCCCATCTTTGCTCCATGTTTGCTCCCACGGGCAGAGTTAAGGTGATCTGGAGCCAGCGCCTGCCCGCGACAGTGGGGAGGCCGCTCTGCACTGAGCACCACTTTCCATGTGCCTTCTCCAGGCTCAGTATGAAAATCCTCCCCATATCTACGCCCTGACCGACAACATGTACCGCAACATGCTGATTGATGGCGAGAACCAGTGCGTCATCATCAGGTACGAGTGAGGCTGATGCTCCACAGGGTGGTTCTCACCCTGGGGGGGTCCCTAAAGCCAGCGCGAGGCTGTGTGTGATCCAGCACAAGGGGCTGCTTGCAGGGTCCCCGGCATCCAGGGCAAGGAGCTGTTGTTCCCTGCAGGAATTGAGCCTGGCACACTGTGCTTTTCCCGTCGCATGTTGTAAGGGAACAGGTCAAGGTGTGTGGGGCAAGTTCCCAGACGTCCCCTGCAGGCTCCAAAGTCACCTGGTTCCTCCCTGGATCCAGCAACAAGAAGTCCAAAAATCTCCTCTCAAACGAGCCAGATTTGCTGTAGGTGGGGGGATCTGGCTCCATTTCTGTCCCAGGATGTTCCCAAAGCAGCAGCAGCCCCGTCCCCTGCCATGGGTGCAGGCTCCCAGGCAGCAGATAACCGAGTCCTGGCACCACTCCAGTGGCATGAATTTCCCCACCACGGCATGGGCCTTGTTCGGAGCTGTACCCTCAGCAGTGTCTGGCCCAGGGCTGTTCGTCCTCCCATGCTGAGGGTCTGCGTTGGGGACACGGGGACCTGTCTCTGGTGCCTGGGCCAGGCATTGCTGAACCCTTCACCTCCCCCTCCACTTGGGTATTTCTGCAGCGGAGAAAGCGGAGCTGGAAAAACCGTGGCAGCAAAATACATCATGGGCTACATCTCCAAAGTGTCCGGAGGTGGAGAGAAAGTGCAGGTACCGCTCCCATGCATCTGCTTCACCTCCGTTCCTCTATCTCCACTGTATCCCTCTCTCTCCTCCATCTGCAGCATCTCCCTGGAGCAGGGAGACCTGAGAGATGCCACCAGCTTCAATTTCCCTGCTCACCCTTGTCCCCTCCTCTCATCCCTAGCACGTGAAGGACATCATCCTGCAGTCCAACCCCTTGCTGGAAGCATTTGGGAATGCCAAAACCGTCAGGAACAACAACTCCAGCCACTTTGTGAGTCCTCAGGGCAGGATAGGGGTGCGACGGCAGGGGGTTTCCATCAGACCCTGGCAGGAGGCGACAGCCCTGCGCCTACAGGCTCTGAGTGGCGACGTGTCCCCTTGGCAGGGGAAGTACTTCGAAATCCAGTTCAGCCGGGGTGGCGAGCCCGATGGAGGGAAGATCTCCAACTTTCTGCTGGAGAAGTCCCGGGTAGTGAGCCAGAACGAGAGCGAGAGGAACTTCCACATCTACTACCAGGTATGGGCACATCAGCTGTGGGGGCACCTGCGAGCGCCGCTCAGCCCCAGTCACTCTCCCTGTACCTGGCAGCTCATTGAAGGGGCATCCCAAGAGCAGCGGCAGAACCTGGGCATCATGACACCTGACTATTACTACTACTTGAACCAGTCAGACACCTACCAAGTAGATGGCACCGATGACCGCAGTGACTTCCATGAGACCATGGTGAGGACCCTTGGGCACCCCCCAACCTGGGTACTGGTTGCGGCTGCACGTGGGCTGACGGGAGTCTCGTGTCTCTCCCCAGAATGCCATGCAGGTCATTGGCATCTGCAGAGAGGACCAGCAACTCGTGCTGCAGATCGTGGCAGGGATCCTCCACCTGGGGAACATTGGCTTCCGTGAAGAGGGCAACTATGCTCAGGTGGAAAATGCCGATGGTGAGTGCTCCAGCACCCCTGGTGCAGTAGTGCAAGCAGAGGTGTTTGCATTTGAACACAAATTTCTCATAGCACATATCCCTCAGCAGAGTAAAGAGGTGGCATCAACATCTTCCCCACTTTAGAGATGGGGAAATTGAAGCAGTAAGCAAGAAAATGACACAACCATAGTTAGAAAATCACTGGTAGGGGATAGGTGCCTTGAGTCTTGTTTGGCAGACCCTTGCAGTGATTCAGTAGAGGAGGACACCATCCCATGTCTAGTTGGTAGTCCACAGTTGCCCCTTCCTCTTTTGGGCTTGGCCAGGATGCAGAAGGATCTGGCAGCATCCTTAAGAAGTGTGTCCATCCTGACCACCCTTCTTCTCCCCAGCACTGGCCTTCCCTGCCTACCTGCTGGGGATCAACCAGGATCGGCTCAACGACAAGATCACCAGCAGGAAGATGGACAGCAAGTGGGGCGGCCGCTCGGAGTCCATCAACGTGACCCTCAATGTGGAGCAGGCAGCCTACACCCGGGATGCCCTGGCCAAGGGCCTCTACACACGGGTCTTTGACTTTCTTGTGGAGGTGCGTGACCCCACAGCCATGTGGTGGATGGGGCTGCTCCAGCCAGGTACCATGTGCCCCTTCTTTGCAGGAGGTAACCCTAAGCCCCATGATCTGCCAAGGCCCAGAGAGTTTTTCCTTGGTGCTTGGGTCATGAGCCCAGCAGATGAGATCGGAAGAGCTGGCCGCACCTTGGAGATGACCTCAGAAATGGGGCATGAGGTGGTGACATGGGTGCAGTGTTCCTGCAGAGAAGGGGTACAAGTGGGGAGCCATCCGCTCCAGCGTACGATCCGCCAAGCTGGCAGGAGCTCTCGATGAAGGTGGTTTGGGCCCTCTCTCCCTGCAGTCTATTAACCGGGCCATGCGGAAGCCTCATGAGGAGTACAGCATTGGGGTGCTCGACATCTACGGCTTTGAAATATTCCAGGTACTGGTTGCTTTTCCGTAGAACCCAGCTGAAGACCATTCAACCTCCCTCTCCTCTGCCGACGTGAAAGGGGCCAACTAAATCTTACCTTATTTTTCCTCTTGCATTCTCCTCTGCAATTTTTCAGAAAAATGGCTTTGAACAATTCTGCATTAACTTTGTGAATGAGAAGCTGCAGCAGATCTTCATAGAGCTTACCCTCAAGGCAGAGCAGGTATGGGGGCCTGGACATGGTGAGGAGAGATGAAAGTTGCCCAAAGCCCTGATTCCTGCACCCAACTCCTCCCCAGTCCTGGGCAGATTCCAGCAGTACAGCGAGAGCAGACAGGCGTTGGCAAATCCCAGAAATCTAGTCTCTGATCTAGATAGAGAAGTCAGCCCAGCACCTTTTTTGTAGGTATTGGCCCAAAAATCCCAAGCACAAGGGACTTTACAGGTTGCAGGTGACCACTACTCATGAGAGGAAGACAGGAGAGGGAAGGCTGCCCATGTCCATCTGTCTGCACGCAGTTGCCCTCACCCATCTCTCTCTGCTCTTCCCTAGGAGGAGTATGTGCAGGAGGGCATCAAATGGACCCAGATCCAGTACTTCAATAACAAGGTGGTGTGCGACCTGATCGAGAACAAGCTGGTGAGTGGGGTCCTCTTCTCCAGGGGAGGCTTAAGACACCTCAGGGGGACAGCCGGACACAGTGCTGTACGTAGCAGATGGCCAAAGCCAGTCATGCCGGGAAGCATCCCTGCGAAAGCAGAAGCACCAGGGCGGTGCCCTACATCCTTAGGCTGAGCAGCAGTTCAAAGGAAAGCAGCCTAGAGAAGCACAGGGCCCTTATAGCCAAATACAAGGTTGGGCCCTGCCCAATGGCCCAGGGCTTCGCTCGGGGCACACAGGTCATTTGGGCATGGCTGCCTCCCCCAGAACCCACCCGGCATCATGAGCGTCCTGGATGACGTCTGTGCCACCATGCATGCGACGGGGGAAGGAGCCGACCAGACCCTGCTGCAGAAGCTGCAGGCGGCTGTGGGAACACACGAGCACTTCAACAGCTGGAACTCAGGCTTTGTCATCCACCACTATGCAGGCAAGGTACACTGCATGCACCCCGCATACGAGCAGTGCCAGAGCGGGCGCATGGCCCAGACAGGCTTAACTCTCCTCTCTCCTGGCCCCTCCAGGTCTCCTATGATGTGACGGGCTTCTGCGAGCGCAACCGTGACGTGCTTTTCACTGACCTGATTGAGCTCATGCAGAGCAGCGAATAGTGAGTGTGGGGTGCTCCTCAGTCCCCAGTGGCATCTCTTGAGGACTCAGTCTGGTTACAGCATCCTCGAAGCCAGAGGGAAAAATCTGTGTCTTAGACCATCTCCTGCCCTGGCCAGTGTCCAGCATCCTGCATCACCTCATGGGGACTGATGGCATCTCCCCATCGGGTGCAGCAGCAGCAGAATTCGAGGGATGCTGGTCTGAATAAGGGCAGAAATTTGGAGCGGTCTGTTTCAACCTTGGTGCAGACTGATGCCTCACAACTACATTTCATAGTATCAGGAACTGGAGCTGGAGCTGGTTCCTGTGATGGTCCAGCCCTTACTACACTTCACAGAGCCCATCAGCTCTTACCCTCTCACTGCTATTTGTCTTTCAGTGGTTTCATCCGGATGCTTTTCCCAGAAAAGCTGGATTCTGACAAAAAGGGCCGACCAACCACAGCAGGCTCCAAAATCAAGGTATGTCCTGTAGGCTGGAGGACAGGGGTTGCCTTGCTCCTGGGCAGAAAAGTGGTTTGGGGCTCCTGGCAAAGCCTCCAATTGATGCCAAGCAATCTTTGCAACAGAAACAGGCTAATGACCTGGTGAACACGCTAATGAAGTGCACGCCACACTACATCCGCTGCATCAAACCCAACGAGACCAAGAAACCCAGGGACTGGGAGGAGAGCAGGTAAAGGAGAGCTCTGCACCATGGCACCCGTGAAGCTAGAGGCCAAGGCACGGTGGGGTCCAGCTCTCCCACAAGGATCGAGCTGCCGAGTGGATCCCTGCATCAGTTCCTCTCCACCAGAGCTGCAATGCAGGGTCTCATCCCACCTTGAGAACTTCTCTTTCTGTTCTTGGCTTCACAGGGTGAAGCACCAAGTCGAGTACCTGGGACTGAAGGAGAATATCCGGGTGCGCCGGGCAGGCTTCGCCTACCGCCGCATCTTCCACAAGTTTCTGCAACGGTGAGCGACCATAGGGGCTGGCCGTTGAGCAGCGAGCCCAGGGCACGCGCTCACGGCCCCTCTGCTGGCAGGTATGCCATCCTCACCCCAGAGACGTGGCCCTCCTGGCGAGGGGACGAGCGCCAGGGTGTGCAGCACTTGCTGCGGTCTGTTAACATGGACCCAGACCAGTATCAGATGGGCCGGAGCAAGGTTTTCGTCAAGAACCCTGAATCGGTAGGTGACCCAGCCCTGCCTGTTGTCTTGCAGCTCTGTGTGGGTTCCAGGGGGCAGCAGGGCACCTAACAAGCAGCAACCATCCAACCTCCACAAGGGAACATCCCTGTGTCCAGCCGGGCATCTACACAGACCATTCTGGGATGGGCTTGGGAAGGGGATGCTAATACTCGGGAGAAGGGAGGGAGGCCCTGGCCAAACAGCCCCATCCCAGCTGGGCTCAGCACCCCATGTCCCCTTGTGCAGCTCTTCCTTCTGGAAGAGATGCGGGAGCGGAAGTTCGACGGCTTTGCCCGGGTGATCCAGAAGGCCTGGCGGCGACACATTGCCACCCGGAAGTACGAGCAGATGCGAGAAGAGGGTAAGACCGTGCGGTGAGAGCCCTGGCAGGATGCCTGGAGTCTCCTCTGGGATTTTGAAGGAGGGAGTGGGCATCTTGCTACTGCTTCCAGCCTTGATATGGGCCATAGGACAGAAATTAGAGCCCCTCTCTGTCTTCCTCTCTTCATTTCATTGCCTCTAAAAGGGATGGCGATGACTAGGAGACAGTTTTGAGATGCATCCTGCTCTGCTGAAGGGTACCAAATGCTCAGTGTTTGCAGAGGGATAGGAAGCACCAGGTTCATCAGCCAGCTGCCGTTGCAGGCATTTCCCAACGCCTCCAAATGTACAGTGAAAAATCAAGAGGAAAATCCCCCCAGCCTGGGATGGGATGGTCTCTCCGTCCCACAATGCAAGTTTTTGAGAGTAATTAACATTATTTGAAAACAGCAAGGTCCAGACAGCTCAGTTGCCTTCTATGGCATGCAATGAATGCCACATCCTGCTGCTGTGGCTTGTGCATTGTTTCAGGAGGCTCTAGCAGACAGGTTTATAAGGCCAGGAGATACTTGGCACCACAGGCTTCCAGTGCTGAGCTCCAGTGGTCCAAACCACGGGCTCAGCTGCCCAGCCAGCAAGACCCAAGTTTGACCAGTATCACTTTGGGGCCCCACACAGCTTCGAACATCCTCTACAACTTCAAAGAGAGGAGGAGGAACAGCATCAACAGGAATTTTGTGGGTGATTACCTGGGCATGGAGGAACGGTCGGAGTTGCGCCAGTTCATGGCCAAGAGGGAACGGATAGACTTCGCTGACTCTGTCATCAAGTACGACCGGAGATTTAAGGTAAACTGGAGCACAGGAGAAAGTCCAACCCATGCCACACTCTCATGACTCATCATGGATTTGTTCAGATGGGACCCATTTGGGTCTCATGTCCTCCAGCAAACATGCACTTCATATACCCATGTGCCTCATCCCCTGTTCCTGCCCATTCCCAGCCCATCAAGCGAGACTTCATCCTCACGCCCAAGTACTTCTACCTGATTGGCCGGGAGAAGGTGAAGAAAGGTCCTGAGAAGGGGCAGATCAAGGAAGTGCTCAAGAAAAAGGTGGAGATCCAGTCTGTGAGTGGCGTCTCACTGAGGTGCGTCCCCTAGCACGGAGCTGGTACCACATGTGGCTCCACAAGGCTCTTCACAGGGGGGCCATAGGTCTTGGGCAGTCCCGTCGAGGTCAGGCTGGCTGATCTCCCAGGCTTTCTCCAAACTCTGATCTCCAGCCCGCTGTTGGGGATGAAGGTATCTGAGAATCACATCAAGGTGTGGGGGAAGAGACAGGGGACTCATGAGGCCGGGGTCCTTGCAGGGTTGGCTGCATCCTTGCTCTGGAGGCCTGGGAGGTTTCCCATTAGGTCAGACTCCAAATTTGTTGGCTTGGGTTGACCCACTGCAGACTCAGAGGGGCCTCCTGGCTTCCGGATAGCGCTGGTTAGGATGAGCATTGCCTGTGCCCAGTGTCTAACACTTCCCCTCTTGGGGATTTCTCCGAGCAGCACAAGGCAGGATGACTTCTTCATCCTCCATGAGAATGAAGCCGACAATTTCTTGGAGTCGATCTTTAAGACAGAGCTCATCAGCTTGCTGTGCAAACGCTATGAGGAGCTCACCAGCAGCAAGTTGCACCTCACCTTCAAAGACACGTAAGGAGTAGGGCAGTGCTACTCTCTGGGCTTGACCTTTTTCTCTCACAGCTCAATGTTTCAAGGCCCGATGGAGGGCTGGCCCTGTAACCCCACAGGAGCGTGGGGGGTCCCAAACTTTTGCGTCATGGCAATGCCTCTTTTCTCCAGACTACAGTTCCGGGTGAAGAAGGAGGGCTGGGGCGGTGGCGGCACCCGCAATGTCACCTTCATGAGAGGCCAGGGCGACGTGGCCACCCTCAAAGCAGGAGGCAAAACCCTTACGGTCAGCATCGGGGACGGGCTCCCCAAGAACTCCAGTGAGTGCCAGTGCCGGGGTGTCCTACTGGGGAGAGACAGCGGGAGGGCCAGGAGCACCAGGGCGGCTGGGCTATGGCAGCGAGGCGCTGGCAAGGTGACCAACCGTGGGTCCAGGCACGGCCTTGCCCGCGGGCACACGCACTTTCATTTCACCCGAGAGGACGGCCATGCATGCTGGGCAAGTTGTGGAAAGAGGCAGCCAACCCACTGCCAGCTTTGCAGCCATCTCTGAGGACTTCATGAAGCTTATGGGGACAATCACATAAGAGTGTGTCTTTTGTCCCCCCAGAACCCACGAGGAAGGGGGTGACACAGAGCAGAGGTTACCACAGGCCACCAGCGCCCTCCCGAAGTGCCCCACCAGCACCAAGAGGTGAGGGCAATGCCAAAGGCCAGCACCAGGGAGCAAGTCCCAACATGCAGACCCCAATCTGGTCCCTGCCACCATAACATGTCATCTCTGGGGGGGGGGTCTCTAGGCACCTGCAGGAATGGAGCGCCCCAGTTCCCCCGCAGCCACAGCCAGGCGCAGCAGAACACCAACACGCCGCACCAGAAGCAGGCACGGGGACCACCATTTGCAGCACTGCCCATGCAGAGCAGCCGCAAGGCGAAGACGCGGCCTCCGTCTGAGCAGAACATGGAGTTCCTCAACGTGCCCGACCAGGGGGTTGCTGGGTGGGTTCTGGTACCATCCCTCAGTGTGCCCAGACCAGTCCCAACCTCTCCCTCCCATTCCTGCTGCCTCCAGATACTGTCTTTTCCCTCCCTTGCCAACCCACCCTCTTGGCTCCATCCAACTGGATCTGCTCCAGGTTGTCTGGCCATGCTGGAAGGTCTCCTTAGGTCTTCTCCATACCAGTTCTCCCAGTGCCTACATGAGCAGGACTTTTGCTTTGCAGTGCTGAGCTGGAGGCACAGAGCAGCACTTCGGTGCAGGGAGACCAAGGCTGGAAGGGGGATATAGACCTGGGCTTGGCCCAGTGTTACACGCTGTCATGGGTGCAACATCATGTCCCACCATGGTGTCCTCAGCTCTTTTAACGCCATTTGTCCTTAACCCTGCAGCATGCAACGGCGGCGAAGCGTGAGCCAGCGGCCCCCTCCGGCTGGGCGCCCCAAGCCCCAGCCCAAGGCCACCATCCCACGCTGCCAGGCTCTGTACCAGTACGTGGGGCAGGACGTGGATGAGCTCAGCTTCAATGTGGGGGACATCATTGACATCCTCTTGGAAGGTACCCACTGAGCACTGATGCTCCAGCCGCTCTGCACAAGCCTCTTTCACTCCATCTTGCAGCACATCAGCATCATGTAGGTGGTTTTGACCTTGAACTGTTGCTTTTCCCCCTTCTTCAGATATCTCCGGTTGGTGGAAAGGGCGACTGCATGGCAAGGAAGGCCTTTTCCCTGGGAACTATGTGCAGAAGATCTGAGCTCCATCCAGTGGTTGCACAGCCAGATGCGATGGGAGGCCACCAGGAACATCCTCCCACCCGACCTCTAATGAAGACGTGCAACCCGAGGGAGCCTCACGTCCCTGCCCGGAGCAGGCTGATGGTGGGCAACAGCCACTGTGACCTGGAAGCCACTGCAGACCCCACAGACAGGCTTTGCCCAAATCATTTCTGAGTCCAGCACAAGGAGGGGGGCTGACCAGCTTCTTTCTGCTGATGCTGGTGTTGAATAACCACTTCCCCTCTGAGCTGGCTGCCCTCTGGGCCCACTGTCCCCTTCACTGGTTCCTCAGCCCGTTCCGCACCTCCGTGCTGCCCGTACCCACCAGCCAGCGTCGTGCTGCTGGAAAGCACTGATTTCTGTGGCTACTTGAATTCACAGCCCTAGACCTCCCTGCACAGACAGTACGTCCCACTGCGGGAGAGTGCTAAAGGTGGTTCTGGGCTATAAATGGGATTATTGTTAATAACTGTAGTTATAAAGTTACTCTGTATGCTGACAATGACTTTTGATCTTGGATACCAGTGAGTTCACATATTGCAAGCACAGCACGTCTGACGCAAAAATAGAGCCAAGAATAGGTATTTCACCCCACCCCAGATCCCTGCATGGTGGCAAGCGCGAACGCAGGAGGAGGATGGCACCAGCCACGAGGGACATGAGTTTGGTCCATCCTGCCGTCGGGGCGAACAACGGGGAGCCCTGATTCCCCGTCCCCCAACCCACCAGGCAGTGCATCCCTTGTGGGCAATGGAGGTTGAGGGGGCTAAGCCCCCACAGGGGAGCAGTGTGGGGAGGGCTGGCATCATGGCCAGGGTCCAACAGCACCAATGCAGCAGGATTTGTCCCTTCCCTGCCTCGTGTCGTGGGGGACGGTATCAGCCCAGCTGCCTCCGGCAGCTCAGGTGGCTGAGGGCAGAGGGGTGCTCAGGGGACGCTTTCGCTGCGCGTCCATCTGTCCGTCTGTTTGTCCCCCCTGTCCCCGCCCCCCAAAACTCTCTTTTGTTACTCCCTTTCTTTAGGGCCCAGCCAGGCTCCTGCACCGCGGGGTGCCGGGACGGAAGTGACGCTGCTCACATGGCGCCCTTCCTCCTCCCAGGCCTCTTCCTCTTCCTCCCTCGCTCCCCCGGGGCCCACCCCCTGCCCCTGGCAAGCAAAACCCTTCCTCAGGCCCCAGAGACGGGAGGCAGATGGGGCAGGGGGAAGTTACTTAGGGGAATCTCTTTCTTAGGCCAAAGGCTGCCGGGAAATGAAGTCCATCTGCTCGTGCGCAGTGCTGCACAGTGAGCACCCAGGAAGGGCCGGCTTTCGGAGTCCTGCTGGGCAGGCAGAGCCTTGCCTCTTTTTTAAGGAGAAAAAATAGTTTGGGATATTGTGGAGATTTAGTAACAACCCCCTCTCTCTCCCTTTCAACCCCTATTTGGGGCCACAAGGCGCCCGGCACCAATGGCCACCGGCAGCTGGTGCTGGGCAAGTGGCTCCTTCCTACCAGCACTGGTGGCTCTGACACTGCGGCGGGCACGGACAGCCCCCGGGAGCAGGGCTTGCTCCGAGTGCCCCAAGTGTCCTGGGTGCTCTGAGGGGTTCGGGGTGGTCTGAGAGCCCCGGGATGCTCCAGCAGGCTTGGGGTGCTCCAAGAGCCCTGGAATGCTTCAAGGGCTCAGGATGCTCCTAGAGGCTCAGGGTGCTCTGAGGAGCTTGGGATGCTTTTAGGGAATGAGAGTGCTTCAAGGGCACTGGGGTGATTTAAGGAATTCAGGGTGCTCCAAGGCAAGTGGGATGATCTTGGGGGCCTCTGATGCCCTTAGGAGCTCAGGATGCTCCATGGAGCTCAGGGTGCTTCAAGAGCCCCAGGGTGCTCCCTGGGGCTCGGGGTGCTCCAAGGTGCTCAAGCTGCTTTGGGGTTGTCAGGGCGTTCCAAGGGGCTCGGGGTGCTCCAAGGGGCTCCGGATGTTTGGGGAGCAGTCGGGGGGCTCCAAGGGGCTCCGGGAGCCGCACGATATTGAAGCACAAGCAGCAACAGGACCCACGCAGCCCCCACACAGCGGGGAAAACACCCGGGGGGAGCGGGACGGGGGAGGCACCAGAGCGGGGCCGGGCCTGAGCTCCCCCCCCCCTTCACCGCTTCCTCTCCTCCCTCCTCCTCCTCCTCCTCCTCCTCGCCGCTCTCGCGACAGCTGCGCGC
>VZSV01000338.1:181146-201504 GCA_013398735.1 Nothocercus julius
CCCATGGGGTGCTGGTAGGCACGGGGGGCTCCCAGCCAAGGGCTGCTAGTCATGGGGGTGTTACCTTTGGGGAACTACCAGCTATGGGTACGTTAATTACCCTGGGGGGGGCTGTTAGCCATGGGTGTGTTAGCCTTGGAGGGCTCCCAGGCACAGGGGTTGTTCCCCATGGGGAGGCTCCCTCTGGGAGGCCACCAAGCAGGGGGGCTGTTAGCCATGGGGGTATTTCCCTTGGGGGACTATCAGCCATGGGGGCTACTAGCCACAGCTGTATCAAGCTTGGGAGCTGCTAGCCCCAGGAGCTGCTGGCTGAGGGTGGGGTGGGTTATCCATGATCCATGGGATGCTGCGAGCCACGGGCTAGTAGCCATGAGGACTTCCTAGCCATGGGGTCAGTAGCTGGGGCAGCAGGGTATGAGCCCCCACTCTCCACCATCCCATGGTGTCAACCTGCCACCCGCTTGGTGCCTTTCCCACGGGAGCATCCACAGCCCCCACTGCCTTCCCGCGCCTGCGGGAGCCTCCTTGCTGCCATGGGGGGGCCACAGCCACCTCACAGTGGTGGCCGGACCCCCATGGGACCAGCTCTTCGCAGGTGGGACAAACTTTCCCCAGGGCCGGAGCTGCCAGATTGCCCTGGGCTTGGGGCAGACGACAGCACCTGGTCCTTCCTCCCCAGGACATGGACTGGAAACATATGTGTGTGTGTGTGTGTGTGTGTGTGTGTATATATATATATATATATATATGAAGTATTTTTTATATGTATGTTTTATATATTTATATGTATATATATAATTTTTTCTTTCTATTTTCCCCTCCCTGGGCACTGAGCACCGCAGCGTGCGTGGCTCCGATGCCGGCGCGTCTCGTGCTCTGCGGCGAGGGATCACATGAGCCCCCGCCGCTCGCAGCCTTTGTCTGGTGCCTCGCGCCACACGGGCCGCCTCCCCGCAGCTCTTCCCCTGTTGCCGGAGGGATTCCCAGAGAGGGTTATTTGTTCTCTTTATCCTCCCTCCATCCCCCAGTGGGTTTGCAAACATCAGGGTGGGTTCGCAAACGTTGCTGGTGCTTGCTGATCCCTAGATATCTCCCTGCTTTGGCTGGGGGAGAGGAGCCGTGTTAATAATTAAGCAAATCGGCGCCAGAGGCTGCTCTGCTCGCTGGGGAATTGCAAACCCTTGTAGTCCCTCTGCTTTCCCATTGGCCTCCCATGCATAATATTTTTCAGGGTGCCTGTTCATTACAAGCGCTGGAGCCGGCCGGTTTGGTACCAGCAGGGTTTTGCTGGTACCTTTTGCAGGAAAACCCGTTGTAAAATGACTGGGCAGTCACTCCACGCGTGCAGGTTGCCAGCGCAGGGTTTTGTAGCTGGGCCGGATGGCAGAGGGATCATCACCATGGCTGAAACTGGGTCGTTTTGTGTCACCAGGGAGCTGGGCACAGGGGGGTCGCTGAGCCTAGGCGCCCGTGCAGCATGGCACGCGGCAAGATCATTATTGTTATTAATTATTATTATTTCTTTTTTGCCTGGAGCAGGCTGGCTCGATGGCTGTTACTGTGGCAACCAGCCATCCTGCTCCCACATTGCAACTGAGCAAGCGATAAATTAAAAGTGTGGGGGGGTGAAATTTGTGCAGGATTATTGCCTCCCGCCGCCCGGTGAGCTGGGCCTGCAGCTTTGTTTTGTTTTTTGGGGGATTTTTTTTTTTTTTTTTTTGCATTCAGGCTTGGATTTATTATTATTATTATTATACCTTGGCATTGTTGCTCCCACCGCTGGCAGGGTGCAAGCGGCACGGTGGCAACAGTCAGTGCAAAGCAGTGGTGGGTGATGAGGTTGGTGCAGAAAGTTTGCAGTGATTTGGATGGAGCAATTTTGTTTTTCTCCTCTTTTTTTTGAATTTTTTAATTTTATTTTTTTGCATCAGGAGTGGGAAATGCAGTTTTTTGGAAGAAAATGTCTCTGCAATCTCCTTTTCAGGGAGAAGGAGAATTAAAAGGGTCGAGGCAGATCTGCCCCTTGCTTAGCCCCGTATGCTGCCTCCATATGGCACCTAGACGGTTCAGTGGCAGCAACCAAAACAACAAAGCTTTGATCCTCCGGAAGTATTTCCTGATAGTACGAGACCATGAAATAGGAGCAAAAACAGCAAATTTCTAGCACTCCATCCTCCCCCAAGTTTGCAGTTCCTTGGTTGGGAAAACTGACTCCAGATCAGTCTTAGATGTCACTGTCTGTTCCTGGAATCCAATACCAAATTATCTCCAAAGGTCTGAGGATGGGAGCAGAAGGAGTGGGGTACTCCAGCCTGCAGCACAAAAGGCTCTGCTGGAGCACAATTTTTTAAAGTAAATTATTTTGATAAACTAGGGAGCCTGCCAGGTGCTGAAATGCATCCCTGGGTTTTCCAAATGTTACAACTTGCTCTACAGTCTCCCTTCGGTCCCATTTGGATGCACTTTTTCATACAACCTGCATTACGTAGTTGCAGACCCAACAAGATGGTTTAAGAGGATTTTCTGACAAGCTGGGAAGATGCCTCTTGAGTAGACGCTAGTGGACTTGGCCAGCTGAGACCGGAGTGGGTGGACCTGGGTGAGCTTGGTCTGCTCCGCATGTTTTCTAGCTCTACTTTCTACCTTAGTATCCAGTTCCTGCATTGGTCCCATCTCCTCAAGATTCGCCTCAGGAGCTGCTTAGCTCTTGAGAACCCTTATCCCTCTTGCCAGATGTGCACAGTGCCGTCAGTCCACAGCCCCAGCAGTGATGTAATTATTTGATTTTCTAAACTGACCAGCACTCACAACAGCTTTGATGCTGAAATGCAGCTGAGAAATCTCCCAAAGTGATGGAGAGTCCAGATGCTCTTTGCTGGGGGTTGTTGTTTGTGTCCGTCCTGTACGTCAAAGCCCTGCCCTGAGGGGCCTTGTGGCCAAGCCAGTCTAATTTGGGGCATCGTCTGATGTCAGCTCACTGTGGGGCAGGTGGGGAGGGGTCCTCCCATCCCGGAGCTTTGCATCGCCTCTCCTGCAGGCACGGATGCCACCGGTGGCTGGGATGTAGGGGTGAGGGGTCGTTGCCGCTGAGTGCAGACCGTGCAGGTCTGGTTTAAGGCTGCAGAGTGCCAAGGGTGCAAGAGGTGCCGATAAGCCCTGTATTGCATATCCCGAGACTTGCAGCATTCCCAGAGCTGGTGGGAACCCAAACTCTATGTACCCCCTTACTCATACAGACTGAGCTGAGCCAAGGCATTTGCCTAGACCCAGGATTGACAGGCTGAGGGAAGGGGCCTTAATGCCCATCACTGGGGGCTCAGTTCCTGTTGCTGATCCTCATGGTCCTGTGGCGGGACCTGCTTTTCCTAGAGCATACTCTTGGCACCAGGACAGGACTTAGTGTCTCCCAGCCTGCACTTTGCAGCCTGTTACCCTCCATGAATGCAATAAACGCTACAGAAACTGCATTAGATCCACTGACGGCACGCAGGAGTTGGGACTGTGCCCAGTGACACCTTGTGCCTCGCTAGGATCAAGAGGTGGCAGAAAGGCTCCTCCAATATTGCTTTGCTGCCACCACCACCAGTGAGCTTTCATGGTTCTGTAAAGGATTGATGAATGAACTGAGACCACCCGTGGTTTGAGAGAGAGGTAGGAAGGGTAAAGAAAGTCTCTGGCTTCAAAGCTCAAGTCAACACTTGCTGTGGAGGGCGATGTGTGTGAAGGCTCTTGGGGTGAAACACCAGACAGGACCTGTAATACCAGCTCTGGCCTGGGAGCTCCTGGTCCTGTCATCGTTGCTCCGTGAGGAGGAGGATGCTGTTGACGTTGCTCCATGACAGACTAACCTCTTGCCCTTACGTTTGGTTTAGCACCACCAGGAGAAGACCCAGGCACTGGTGTCTAGCGTGTCAGCCTGCTCCGCCACCACCCTGGCTTTCCCTGAGCTCTACTCCTCACCCGGGGCCATCAAGAGTGAGGCCATGAAGACGGAGAAGGACGAGGCTTTGCCCACCTTCTCTGTGAGCGGTAAATACACTGGAGATGGAGCAGGTGAGACCCTTGCCACGTGGTGGGCAGCACGGGACAGGGGAGGGTCCTTTTCTCATGTTACTGTGAAGTCCCTTTTAACAAAGTATGCAAGGCATCGATGTTGGGTGGGCTGTTTCTGCTCAAATCTGCCTTCAGATGGGCTTCATGGACTCATACTTCTTATCCAGTGCCCCTGCTTGACTTTAGGTGGACTGGATCTAGCTAGAAGCACAAGTGTGCACATGTGTGCACCAGACATCATCCAGAGTCTGCAAGATGCCAGCAAGCTTTGCCTCCAGACCAGCACCTCTTTCTAGAGTAAAGACCCACACATTTCTAACCACTCTCAAGTGGTCCCACCCTTCTGATCCCATCCAAGCCAGACCCACCAGACCCCAGAATTGCCAGGGCTGTTTAAGATCTCTGCTCAGATAGAAATGGAGTCAGAACAGTGTATTGGGACAGTCATTGCAAAACATAAAACCTTGGCTCAGCTTGCAAGAAAAAAATTGAGCATGTATTTGTGCTCTGAAGCTTTGCCCTGCTCCAAGTTCAGACCCTGAGAGAGCCTCCTATATCTGGGCAGGCCTCCAAGCTGGATGATGCACAAATGGGTGATCTGCTGCATCTCTAGCAGATGTTAACCTGGAAGAACCCTCTCCATCAGGTTGCAGCGACCCGGCTCTGTCCAGCAGCCAGATGCCGGCGATGGGAAGCGGAGGCGGAGGAGCACAAGTGCAGGATCTGCGGCTGCTGAAACGCCGGCCTGTCCCCGGTGAGTTCTACCAGGGAAGGCAGTGGTCCTGGGATGGGTTTTGTCCATGCAAGAATAGGGTGGCCTGTCCCATCTTAGGTCCAGAAGGCCCTTCTCTATGGAGGAGTGGCTTGTAAGTCCCAGCTAGAGCTGCCACCTAGGTGCTAGCACAGCTGCAGGGGCTTGGGGAGGACTCATCTTGGCCTGTGTGCTGGGCAGGGCGAGGGGTTGGTGGTTGGGAGGGCGGTGGGAGCTTGGGACTGTCCCAGGGCCAACATCTGTGTCTCCTTCCAGGAAAGCACTACCAGTGCTCGAGCTATGGCTGCAAACTGGCCTTCCACAGCATGCAGGAGCTGATGGATCACTTGAAAGTCCACTACAGACCCACACAGTCCCTCGAAGGTAAGGCCGGACTTGCATGCTCCCTCTTGGGGTGGGGTGTAATGGGAGAGACCATGGAAGGAGGTCCACTTTGCTCCAGGCTGCCCTTTTTCTGGTTGGGATGGATGGGGGGTGGAGAAGTGGGACTTGAAATTTGGCTGGCTGGTTAGACTGTGCTCCTTCCCTCTTCTAAAGACAGCCATGCCCCTGGGAGGCGGTGTGCGGGCAAACAGCAAGGAGCTAGGGGAGCATTAGAAGGTGACAGAGACACTTACTAGCCCATGGCTGGTACGAGGATGATGGATTAGCCCCCAAACCCATCTTGGGTTGCTGGTCCTGCAGCTGTGATGTTGCTGATTCTCTACCTTTCCCCTTACAGGCAAAACCTTCCACTGCCCCACTCTGGGCTGCAGTGAGACCTTCCCCAGCATGCAGGACCTCATGACCCACATGAAGGTGCACTACAAGCCAAACCGCTACTTCAAGTGAGTCCCGCTCTGCCCTCCTGCAGTGGGTCCCCATCCCACCCCGTGCAACCCCCTCCGTGCTGCGGCAGCGGGAGGTCCCCGTGGCCAAGCGCCACCCCCGGTGCCCCGGCGGGCACCAACACCCGGCGCTCACGCCGCCTCCCCGGCTCCGCAGGTGCGAGAACTGCCTGCTGCGCTTCCGGACACACCGCTCCCTCTTCAAGCATCTGCACGTCTGCTCCGACAGCTCCAGCAGCTCCGCGCCAGCCCCCAGAGCTGAGAAGCCCATCCTAGCCACTACCTCTGCCCTGGAGAAGGAGGCCCTGGCCAAGCCGCTCGAAGGGCTGCCCAAGCTCCAGGGTGTCATCCGGCACATGGAGAAAGAAGCCATGCTCCCCAGCACAGACCCGGCAGCCGCCACGGTCGCCGGCCTCCACAGCTCGCTGGAGGCCACGCCGCTGGCCTCGACGGCCACCCACCCTTTCCCGCTGCTGGAGCCCAACCCTTTCGGACCGTCGTCTTTGACTCGGTTCTCGGGGCCTCCCCATTCCTTGGGGCCGGGGCCTTTTGTGTCCTATATGCACCCCTCGACCTACAGCTTACCTCAGACCTCGGTCCAGCACCGCCTCAGGCCCTGCGTGCCCAGCCAAGGCCTCCCAATCTCCAACGCCGTGTGGAAGAAGAACCAAGGTGAGACAATGGCACCACTTAGGGCAGAGCTGCTTCTGCTTCCTGCCTCGAGCAGCAGCTCCCGCACGAGGACCCACCGGAGACCCCCGGCAGCCAAGGACCTTCCTTGCTCCCAGCCCCGAGAGCCACCCGGACCCCACAGCAATCTCTGACCCCCCCCGCCCCAACACACACACACCCATTTCCTCCCTCTGGCTCCCTCCCCAGTTACCAAAATGCTCAATTTGGGGGGGGGAAAGAAAAAAAAAAAGAAAAAACACCCCCATGGCCTAAAAGCCTCCATGTTACCAGGTCCCACTGGTCGCTGTGTGAGGCCGAGGGCCACCAGGCGCTCGCAGCTCAGCCTGCCTGGGCCAGGTGAACCCCGCCATGTCCCCAGCCCCGCTATGTCCCCCTGCCCCCGGGCGGGAAGGCCTAATGCTTGTGTTGCCCCTCGATTCCCTCCGCAGGTGTGAGTGTCAGCCCACTCCTCCCATGTTTTGGCTCAGGAGGGACTCCAGGTTAGTTGGGCACCGATTTGCGGGGCGGGAATCGCTTTCCGTGGGGACAGGCGGGCAGCAGGAGGGCGGCCGGGGGCCGTGCGGGTAGGGCAGGCGGTGCAGGGACAGCTCAGAGGCGGCTGACGGAGCCGGGTGGGCAGACACCAGCCCGGAGCGCTGCCCACTGAGCTGGGGCGGGAAGGGCCGGGTGCGGCGGCCACTTGGACTCGAGGCCCTGTTTGCTTCCCCCGCCGGTGCTGGAGGCTGCTGTGGTGCTGAGGGTTCCTGCCACTGGGGAGGCGGAAACGGCCTCCCTCCGCTCTGGGGGAGGCACACAGGGACTTTGGAGCCAGGCGCATCCACCCGGGGCACCAGCACCGTGTCCCGTGCCCGCTTCGGGTCCCCCCTGCTCCAGGGTGAGGGATTCCCTACACGTGGGGCTCGGAGCAGCGGGCAGCCGGCTCCTGCCCTCGTGACACCGGCCACTCTGAGCCCCACCAAGCCGGGCACTTGGCCAAGATGGTGCCGGGGGCCCAGGCATCCGGGGCACCACTGTTGTATCCGCTGCCTTCCCGTGGCTCCCGCGCGGTGGGGGAGCAGCAAGTGAGCGGCTGTGCTTCCCTTCCTCGCCCCCCGTCCTCGCAGGGCACTCGTCCAACAGTCGCATCGTGTGGGAGCACACGCGGGGCCGCTACACGTGCACACAGTGCCCCTACTCCACCGCCTCGCGGGACGAGATGACGCTGCACATCGAGGAGCACCGCAAGAACCCGCTGCCGCCCAGCCGCCTCGAGGGAGACGTGGGTACGTGGCCTTGCGGCGCCCGGGCCCGAGTCCCCCTGCAGGGGTGATGGGCACATGCCCTGCTTGGGGCAGCCCCAGAGGTGGCAAACGGGTGCTCAGTGCTGCCCGTGTACCCAGCGGAGCATTGGCCTCATGATTGTCCTTCTGGGTCATGGGAGGGGGAGAGTCTTACTTGGCGACAGCCCTGCTTCCTTGCAATGAGCGTTACATGGTTGCGGGAAGCAATGTGGAGGGGCTCTGCACCCTCTTGCATCCTCCTTCCCCAGGTTTGTGCCCCAAAGCCGCCTTGCAGCGACGGCCGAGGCCTGGAGCGCTTCAGCTCATGCCCCAGGGCCAAGCACTCACTCCAGCACCCTGACGCTGCCTTCCCTCTCCCTGCAGATTTCGGCGAGGGCATCGCCTCCTTCCACACAAAGCTGACGCCGGAGATGGAGAACTCCCTGTACTCACAGCTCTGATGCCGCTCGGCTCCTGCTGGGCCGACTCTTCTTCGTTATTTCCCCCCCCTTTCTTTCTGCTCTCCTTTTCGCCTCCCTGACTAGGCAAGCAGGGAGGTAGAGCATGGACCCTGTGCTGGGGGGGGGTCCCATAAACAGCCCCCGCTCCCACCCCGAGCATGGGAGTGAGAGCAAACCGACCACTGCAGCGCAGCGGCTGGGGACGGGGGGGAAAATTCTTGTTTTCTGAACTTTTCTCCTCCCTCTCCTTTTAATTTTTGGAAACTGCAAGCCCTGGAAAATCCTGCATCGCTCTCTTACCCTCTGCTCTAAAAGGTTTTATTGCTTCAGATGCAAGGGTTCTTGCTAGAGCCTGGTAGGTTGCTCAGGAGTTAGTGGACTTCTCGGGAACGAGGTCTCTAAATAATAAATGGGAATTGTACAGGAGCAGCAGCTGCGCCAGCGTCTGTCCGTCCCAGTGCGGCTCCATGACGCGGGGCTGGAGCCAGGGTGTCTGGAGGGCAAAACAGGGAGGGGAAAGGAAGCACAGGCAGCTCCCATGCCTGGAGCGGCCGTTGCAGGAGGCAGGGTCCCCATGGCATCGAGGAGCCCCCACTTGAAGGGAGTTGCAGGGCCCCGTCCCCCACCCCTGTCACTGGCCCCTGCACCAAGGAGGGGAGGAAGGAGAAGGGGTGGGGGCAACGGTGCCCCCTGCACCCATGGATGGGTCCTGAACCCCAAGTCCTCTGAAAGAAGCAGCACTTGAACTTCTTCCAGCTCCATCCCAGCACCCCAGGATGGAGCTAGGGCACCGAAGGGACCCAACTCCCCTTTTCCGGGGTGCTGCAGGCACCAAGGGAAAGATGGATCCCTTTTCCCAGCCGCGACGCCACAGATTGCGAGCGCGGGTTCGCCTGCGCACAGGTGCCAGCTGGGCACGCTGAAACGCTGCCCGGCCTCGGGGAGGGGGCTGGCGCCGTGCGCCCCTGCGAGCGCGTTGGAGCGGGGACGGCCGCTGCACGCGGGCGGCGCCAGCGCCCTGGCCACGCTCCAGCACCCGGCGCAGGAAGGGTGGCCAGGGCATGTGGATCCGGGTTACGGCGCTGTGCCCTGCGCGTGCGCTATGGCAGCCCCGCAGCCAGGGCGGGGGGGGCAGAAGTAGGGCTAGAGCCTGAGGGTTCTGTTAGATTTATGGACACCAGGGGCCACATCCACCCCAGGCTGATGGTACCACAGCTCTCAGACCAGGCTGCAAGGGAGGGAAGCGAAAAAGCCCTGCAGCAAGAGGGAGACATGCAGCCCTGCATTGTGCCCACAGCCCCAGAGATACCTGCACTGGGGGGCACACACATGTGCCTGGGCTTCCATGGCCCTGCCCCCCCAAACACAAGTTTAGGAAGGGGTAAATTACCCAGGACACCCCTGGGTCCGCCATACAGAGGAGCAGCATCTCAGAGCACCACAAGTTAATCCCCTGCCAAGCCAGCTACACCCATGGGTGCAGGCAGCCCTGCCCCTCAGGGCCTCCACCCCAGCTGAGTCAGAGCCTGCCCCGGCACCCATGGGAGCAGCCCAGGCTGAGGAGGGCTGGAAAGGGGAGGAAAAGGGGGAAAGCACAAGGCCACGCTGGCACATGTGCCCCTGCAGGCAGGGGAAGGGCGGCGGGAGCCGGTGGGTGGGCGCAGCTGGTGGCGGGAGCAGCCGCACGGCTGGGCTGGGGAGATAAGCAGCACGTCTGCGTTCGAGCGGTGACGGCCCCGCGCGGGACGGGAGGGGGAGATGGGCTGAGTGGGCGGCGGATGAAGGAGGCTCCTGCCAAGAGCGGCTCTGGGAAGGCTCGGAGCCCCCGGAGCAGGAGCGGGGCTGCTTGGCTGCAGCGCTGCGGCCCCCCTGCTGCTGCCCCAGCACAACGCGCTGCCCCCCCTCAACCCAGGCTCCGAGAAGGCAAGACTGACGCTCGCTAAAGCAAAAAGCCCAAGCTCAGGCTCCTGGCTACAGAGAGCTGCCTGAGAAGCAGCTCTTTGCAGAGCCAGACCCACATCAGGCAGCCCCTGCAAGGACAGGGACGGCTCCAGCCCCTGCCAGGGGAACTGACCTGCATGGCCACGATCGGGCACAGCTCGTGGTTCATCCTCCCCTGGCCCGGCTGGCAGAGGCAGCAGCAGCGGCGAAGCCTCCAGCACACCCACGGCTGGGTTCCTTCCCAGGTGTGTTCAAATCCCAATACCCTGTTTCCTTCTCTGGGGCACAAGCGCCCGCCCTCAGCTCCCTTCACCACCCTCAGCCCGGCCCTGTGCCACAAGCCCCATTCCCAGTGGAGAGGAGCTTCCAGCAGAACTTTATACCCCTCGGAGAGGTATCAGCACATGCTGGCAGCGCTCCTGGCTCACCAGGAAAAGCCACTGCAGCTACTCGTGAACACGGCCGCTTCCAAGAGCGGAGACAGGAGCCCAAGGCAGCAGAGGGCTGCACCATCCCCTGTACATCCTGCCGGTACATCTTTATCCCTCTCCTGTGCTGGGCTTTGCCAGACCAGAGCCCCCCGCTCCATCTCCATCCTCCCCTGCACCCAGATGAATAACCCTGCTGTGCTCAACCCTGCCAGGCTCCTCCGTGTGCATCCCGCCCTTGCCACAACCACAGCTTAGAGGCCTCCCTTCCCACCAGGGAATTAAAAACAGACAAGCTGCACTTACCAAGAATCTGCTCAGCTGGGGCTCAGAGAGGAAATAAAATAAATAAAGATAAAAAGGCCACACCTGGGATGAAGGACAGTCACTACTCCCAGAAGAGACTCCAGCTGCCCAAGAAAAACTGCCCCAAAACTTCAACCCAGTGGTTCTGCAGGCTGGTTGCAGCTCTGAAGTTCCTAGAGCAGAGGCAGTGAAGACAGCATTCATTGCAATGGATTTTTAAAAACTGAAGTCTTTATTAAAAGTTTTATCCAATTTTTTTTCTTTTTTTTTCTTTTTTTTTGTAACAAAAGATACAAAAGGGCTGGAGATCCTTATTTCTGGGACTAGTCTGACCAATCAAAACCTGACAGTTACTAGGCTAATATAAAATCGATACAATCTGCTAAAAATGCAGGGAAAAATTAGAAGTAACTGCTGCTCTGAAATTTCTCTTAAATTCCTTTAACATTTTTATAAGTTACTCAGTTTGCATTTTACAAGAGTAGTTCTTCTCTGAATTGTTATAGCTACTGTACAACGCAAGGAGACAACAGAACAGAACAAAGCAACAGGAACTCCGATGTGCTGCAACACACAACGCTCCTCCGAAGGAACTGCTGCAAAGCTCAGCCTTCAAGTGCTGGGTGCTGAGAGATTGCCCAGAGCAACCAGGAAACTCCACGAAGTGCCCGTGCGCCTGCACCCGCGGAGCCTCAGCACTGCGTCTCTACACACCCAGGTGGAACTGGAGTGAGTCCTGCCCAAGCACGCGTCTTCAGGCACCCAACACTGAACAGTTGCTATCCCTGGATGCCACAGGGCCAGTGTTCTCTCCAGATGCTAACACTTGTGCCATCCAAACACCTTATGGCAAAGGAAGAAGAGCTAGAGGTCAGGAACCCTGCAGTGGAGAGTGACAACCTGGCTGGATTCTCCCCCCCTTCCTGTTCTGGGAACCATGGACCAGAGGGACACAAGCTCCACAGCACTGTCTGCATTCCTGTAGTGCATCCATAGCATGGAAAGAGCTGGATTTCTGATCAATGCACTTCTCTTCCTGCCAAAAAGGAAAAAGGAGGATGCATACACCAGGCTAGCACTGAGGCAACTGTCCAGAGCTGTTACTGGCTAGCAGAAGGACCCTGAGAATATATAGGCTAACACGGTCTCCTGGGGAATGCCGAGTTAGGTGCATCACAGTGATACTGGTTGAATGTGTTCTGTACAGTGCGAAATGGAGTTTGACAGAAGTGCAGTATCCCTTAACCTGCTATTTCCTATCTCTTCCTCAAGACAGACTGCTACAGGGTGAGAAGCCTCATCACAGCAAGACGCTCACAGCCACAACGCAGACTTATTTAGATATTCAAATCTAAGTTATTTGGTGGCCAACAGGAAAAAATATTCCAGTTTATAAAAAAATAGGAAAGCAAATACAGGGCTACTGCAAGATGCATGAGGTACCAGGTCTTGCAAGCAGCCAATCACCCCCCAATAAACCCCAGCACCCCACATCCCCAGCACTAAAGTATCTTCAAGCATCTCCAGAGATCACATCAACATTATTTCTGATCAGAGACCTCAGTAATCATTTACTTTAAGTCCGTTTAGATGAACCAGATTTGCACCCACTGCTCAAGATGGCTCAAACGTCTTCAGAGAGCTGGTCTGAGGGCATGCGGATAGCAAACACACCTTCTTGGTTGTCAAGCAGGGTGGCAAGCTGGAGCTCTGGGTCCAGTGTGTGGCAAGGCTGATTTCAGACACGAAAGATACCCTAGGAGTTTTTTTTTTTTTTTTTAAACATTTTTAAGGTTTTTTTTTTTTAAAGGGTTTTTTGTTTCTTTTTTTTTTGCAAACTGCTGCACAAACCACAGAACGGAGAAAGCCTTTGGTCATGAGATACTTGTGAGAAAGTGAGCCTTGTATGGAAGATTCCCCTGAATGCCTACCGTATTCTACATCTTAAAAAAATATATTGTGGACGCTGCAGCCGTACAAAGAGGGGAGGACTGGGAGACAGGGATTTACAGTCTCACATAGACACAATGGGGAGGTTAAGACAAGCACAGTCATAGTCTGTAAAACTGATTGGCTCGCTGGGATCAGTCATCCTCATCATCCTCTTCATCTTCTGGATCTTCCTCTCCTTCATCCTCTAGATTTCGTTTTCTCTTTTCTCCTCGTGGAAGGTCTGGAAAAAAAAGAAAAAAGAAAAAAAAGAGGTGAAGCATGAAGCTTTGTTCAGTCTTGTGGAACAGCATTTGAACTGTGGCTTCAAGCCATGTCAGCCACAGCTTGCTTGTGGACAAGCACAGACTAGATCTACACCAAAGTGGAATGGAAATCCACCAGGCTCTCTTTCTCATTGCAATGGGCTAGCACAAGGCATTAACTATTCTTTATGCCTTCCCTGCATCCCACGTATCAGCAGGCACTTGAAAAACATGCGTTTACTAAGCACCCTCCCCAAGACTGCAGCGTGTGTAGAAAGATGATTTCAAATCATGCCAGCCGCTATACTCTGTCAACATTCATATGTTTATAGTCTGCTCTAGCCAGAGCAGCCAAGACTCAAGAAGATCAGATCTCCCCTCCCTACAGCTGAAAGTCCAGAGGAAGCGGCAGCTAAGAGCATTTCCTGGGAAAGACCACTAACAAGAGTTTCTGTGACAGAAGCCCAGCTCTTGCAAGGAGTATCAGCTCAAGCTGCTTCAAACCAGTCTGTCAGGCAATTTACCTTTTTAATATTTGGCAGGCTTACTCAACTCAGTTAGTATTAACAGGCACTAAAAGGCTGTTTCCCCCATCAGCACTGTATGACCCCTCAGTTTTAATCACCATTAATACAGTCAGGCATAAGCAATTTCAGCAATGCCCCCAGGAAGTAACACTGCATCAGAGAAAAGCTGAAGAGTATAGCACCCAAGTTATAGGTGAAATCCTAGGATTACAAGTGTGCAAGACTTTATAGAACTCTGCAACTGCTTAATTTGTTAGAATTCAGCTTACCATCATCAGCTTCATCCTCTTCATCTTCCTCACCATCTTCCTCCTCATCTTCCTCCTTAAGTCAAAACAACATAGTTTTGTTATAAAGGGCCACAACCCTGTGAATGAGGTAATTCTGCAAAATCATTTTCCTTCACCTCTGCTCCCACCCTACCCTTGTCTTAGAGAGCTACAAGCCAAGAAAGCAGGAAAAAAAAAGTATTTGTATTTAGGTAGGCACTATTGTTTCCTACCTAACTTCTCCATTCCCCACAAAGGAAGTTTCATCACAGAATGACACAGAACAGTTGAGGTTAGAAGGGAACTCTAGAGATCATCTAGTCCAATCCCCTGCTCCAGCAGGGACATCCAGAGCATGTAGCACAGGGTGGCATCCAGAAGAGTTTGGAAGATCTCCAAAGAAGGAGACCCCACAGCCTCTCTGGGCAGCCTGTTCCAGGACTCTGCCACCCTCACAGGAAAGAAGTTCTTCCTCATGTGGAGATGGAACTTCCTGTGTTTCAACTTGCACCCACTATCCCTTGTCCTGTCACCAGCCACCACCAAGAGAGTTTGACCCCTTCCTCCCTACATTCTCCTCTTGGGTACTTGTACATGTTGATCGGATCTCCTCTCCATCTTCTCTTTTGTAGGCTAAACAGGCCCAGCTCACTTAGTCTTTCCTCATTAGATAGATGCTCCAGTCCCTTCATCTTGGTTGCTCTACGCTGGACCCTCTCTAGAAGCTCCATGTCCCTCTTGTCCTGGGGAGCCTAGAACTGCACCAAATACGCCAGGTGGGGCCTTACCAGAGCTGAGCAAAGGGGGACTATCATCTCCCTCAACCTGCTGGAGACACTCTTCATAAAGCACCCCAGGATCCCATTGGCCTTCTTGGCCATGAGGGCACGCTGCTGACTCATGGTTCACTTGTTGTCAACCAGGTCTCCCAAATCCCTCTCCACAGAGCTGCTTTCCAGCAGGTCAACCCCTAATCTGTCCTGGTGCCTGGGGTTATTCCTCCCCAGGTACAGGACCTTGCCCTTGTCTGTGTTGAACCTCATGAGGCTCAGCTGCCCAACTCTCCAACCTATCTAGGTTTATGTATTTTATCATTTAAAATCATGGTGAAACACCAGGGCAAGCAATGGACAAATACCAAGTTCAAAACTCTATAAACAGGAAGTCAATAGGTACCTGTATGGAGAAATCCTGAGGGTAGTGCAGCACCCCAAAGATCTGTCTCTGACACCTGGTCAGAAGGTCACAAGGATATGGGGACAAACACACCACATATTCACTACATATTTCATAAAGCCTTACCTCATCATCTACTCCATCCTCTTCCTCTTCCCCTTCCAGATCATCATCTTCATCCTCCTCATCATCGATGACTTCTTCATCCAAGTCATCTTCCTCATCATCATCATCTTCTTCCTCACCTTCTACCAAGAGGGAGATGCATGTTATGCTTCCCAAACACTTGCCATTCCCAGACAGCATGCTCACACCTCCCACCCCAGCACTAACAGGCAATAGGCAGGATAAACATGCACAAGGAGTGCCAGCAACGAGCTCACTGAGCTTAGAGCAATGCTCATTTCTCATGCAGCCAGAGAAGGGAACAGGGTTTATCCAGACAGCCCCCTCCGTCGGGGGCAAGTTACAATCAGCATTATTCAGCAACAAGATCCTGCAGAAGGGAGCAAGAAATGTTTTCCCAAGAGAACCAAGGCGGGGGGGGAAACAACACACAACACATACACACACCTTCCCCATTCTCATATTCATCTTCCAGTGCATCCCCATCTGCTTCAGGGTCCGAATCAGGGGCTTCCTGGTCATCAGCATCAAACCCATCCAGGTAGGTGAGCTGGGGCAGGAGGGTGAACACGCTCTCCCGGTAGTTGATCAGCATTGTCACCTCACAGTTGAAGAGGTCCAGACTACGCAGGTTCGGCAACTTTTTCTGCAAGGATCAATTTATTAGACCATTTACAAGATGACACTGTTTTGAAGATCAGGAAGCCAGTAGGCCTTCTAAACACTTGACTTACTACCCAGATCTACTACAGAAGTGTCCTCGCATACATTCTTTGCACCACGTGCTCAAAGATATACTATTACTAAATGTCCCTGGCAGATTTTTCAGTTCCTCTCCTCCATAGATTCCCTTCCTTGGTGTCAGCTCCCTTTGAAACCATTTGCAAATCTTGTTCCCTTTTGGAGGCAGTGAGTAACAAGCAAAATTCCCAGCTTCCCTTGCAGGAGGGATCATTGATATGGATTCATTCTGCCAAAGAAACTGGATGAAAGACCTGGGAGAGCAATAGATAGACCAAACTACATTGTCTTCAGACAGAGTACCACATGTTTTTTCAGCCCAGTTGCAGCAGCTCTCCCAGTCAGACTATCATACTGAACACTGGGTTAACCATAGGAGTAGTAAAAACAAGGTTTTAAGCTCCTCTTTGGACAGGATGGAAGGACTGCCCCAAAGGCATGAGCTAATGGGGCAAATGTCCTAGACCAGACATTTCAGCTAGAGCCAGGATCACAAGTGTGATCACCCAGTATGAGAGGGTCACAGTCCAGCAGAACAGTGTCCATGTGACAGACACTCTCACTGGGTGTCCAAGCAACTCATCTCCATGACACCCCAGGTGCCACCTACCTCAAACTGCATCCGACCCATTAATGGTCCTTTCTCAGATGGACACTGAGCACTGCATCCACAGTTTTACTCATCCAGCCCAATTTCATGCTTCTTTTAGCAAGTGGCTGCTGGTTTTCCAGATATAGGAGCGATTAACTATTAGCCCAGCCTCAAATTGGACCCACTCATCTGTTCCCATCAGAACCACGAAGTGCTGTTGGAACAGTTACCAAGATGTTGTACTTCTGCTGCACATACATGCTCCCCAAAGGAAAAATAGTATCATATCTTACATCCCAGCACAGCCTTGCACTCACCAAGGGCTCCAGGGTATTGATGTCTTTGATCTTGTTGCCACTTAGATTCAAGTGTGTCAGGTTAGGAGTTCTCTCTGCTAGAACTTCAAGGCCACCAGAAATTCTGTTATCACTCAGCTCCAGCTGCCAGGAAGAAATACCATATGGTCACAAAGTGTCCAACCTGACATAAGGAATTTTATTCCCTAAAAACTGGACTGTGATGGACATCTGAGTTCTAGACCCTGTTCATTAGGCCATGCCATGGAACATCAACTCATGTTCTCACCTTTTTACTAAGGCGGCATAGCCTCAGCCACTTTTGTACTGCAAAGGACACCACAGGTACTTATCCTTTGAACTGTAACTACGCATCCTAGGAATCCAAAAAGCTTTCTTTGCTACTGATGCTTTTGACAGTAGCATGACTGGGGGGGGTCTCAAAAACATAGTTTTATACGATCTCACTTGCTGCTCAGAAAGAACACAGCCAAATTACCCTTTTCTGACTACTGGAGGAATAAAATCATCTCTGACCAAGGATAGGGCAGAAGACTTAAGAGTACAGCCAGAGATGGGAGCACAGGTCTGACTCACCTTGCGAAGTTTGTTAAGCTTGGGGAGACTGGAGACAGACAGCAAGTTGATGTTGATCATGCTGAGGAACTCCAGGTTCTCAAAATCCGAGGAGAGGCCAACGATCTTCCCATCGTCTGAACGGCAGTTATCAAGAACCAGCTCCTTCACCTGCCAACAGAGACACTCACAAGTTGTCATCAAAAATCCAGTCAAGTCTCACCTTAAGTCAAGCTACGTTTGCCTTTCGAGCCGTCATCAGGACGAATGACTGAAACTTCAAAGCAGCAGACATGCCTGAAGGTCTCCTTACCTCTTCTAAAGGACTTACAGGATAGGGCTCAGGGTCAGACTCCATAAAGGGCACAGTCCTAAGCACAGTTAAATAAAGGGTACACCATGTGTTACCACTGCCATATCACACCACATCTTATGACTGCAGCTAAGGTCTGTTTTCTCCACTAAAACATTAACAGGTTAAACCATGAAGCTGCATCAGAACATTTTGCATGCAAGGCCTCAAACTTTCAAAGAGTCCCCTTAAGCTTTATTGACCAAAACACTGAAGTCACCCAGTTTTATACCCTTCAGGTCTCTTACCAATATTAGAAACTTCCTTAGATGCTGCAGAACCCTAGAATCGTGAGAGCAGAACCACCCAACATCTGTAACTTGACCAAATGCAGACTACAAATGCAGACAAAGCAGTCACCTCAAACTGGCAATTCAGTAGAGAGAGAGGAGAGAGGAGAAAAAAAAAAAAAAAAAAAAAGAATTGGGCAAGGAAGCACCAACACAGACCCACTCCTCACCTGATATCTGAAGGGTCAACATACCTGGCAACCCATTTCCCTCTAAGGCAGCACAGCTGAATGCTCAAGCTCCACTTTTCTACAGGCCTTTTCTAAAATATGCCATCACCCCACACATTCTTCACAGCAGGATGCAAAGTCACAGCCTTGGCTAGAAAGCTGCTGCTGCTCTCCAAATTCCTCCTTTGCAGCGATCCAATTTTACCTCTCTAGCTCAGATCCTCCAACTATTAGGAAGTCATTTTAAAGAACCCTTTGCCTTTCTAGAGCCAGACTAATTGGCAAGGCTGCCATGCCAACTTCACAACAAGCTCCAGATGAACTGGCACATAAGCTCCAAAAGTGATACTGGTCATCAGGGCTTGCAGTCAAGCAGCAAACAAACTCAACTAGCAGTTTTGTAGTGGAGTTCATGTTGCTTCTAACATCTAAGACAGAAGCACCCAGTTAAATTACGACTGTAGTTTGCCAGGCATAAAGTTGGCCTAAGCCAGCACTTTAGCCCTCTTCACTGGCACAGCCACAGAGGCGATCATGAAAGGTATCAGATTAAAGACTAACCCGGCCAAGAGGAGACTAGCTTCAACCTGGGTCAGATCCTTGCCCTAGATCACAGGGCAAATGCTCCGGACTGGCAGGTCAACTGCAGAAACAGGAACAAGCAGCCAGAGCCGCTTCTTTCAGTAGCGGCACTGGCTCGTACCAGCTTCGGTTGTGGAACCCGTGTGCTTCAAGCCTGCTCAGCTCTGCAGGATGCCAAACATTTGAATTGCTGTGTCAAACAAGAGGAAACCTGCACTTGGCAGGCCAAGGGGTCACCTACACATCCCCAAACAGTTTTTGTTCTGCAAATTCTTTTGCCATCCACAAAAGAAACCTCTATTTCCCCCCCAAAGTTTCTTCTATGGCCCATTTTCTCTCTGTCCCCAGCTTAATTTTAGGTTGGCCACGACAAAACACTACAGAAACACTGCAGTTTGTCACAGGAGTGGAATGGCAGTCACCAGCTATCTCGCTATAAAAAGGCCAGCAGTCCCAGCAAGGCTGGCCTAAGATAAGGGGACGCCTTGTTGCTGAAGCAAAGCCTGCTGCATGCAGCAGCAGCGCGCCAGCTCCCATGAATACAGGCTTGAAGGACAAGGGTACTTTTAAAGGGTGCAAAAATCCAAGCCTCAAGCCTTGGCTGACCTGCTGTGTACAGTGTGATCTAATCGCTTCAGCAGCAACGCAGTTTAACTGGCCCCACCAGACGAAGAGGCAGCATTCCTCTGCCCGGCTCCGGAGGCACTAGCCACTGACAGGGAAGCAAGAAGTCCAGCAAAGCAGGTACAGGAAAAGGAGAGGAAAAAACTGCACAAGAGAAAAGTGAGTTAAGGCACCCCAGATATCCCTTATCCCTTTTATTTCTCCAGCCCAAGTGACTGTGCCACAGCCTTCTCCTACAGCACTGATGCTTCATGTTTACACCCCAGCAACAAAACTTCCTCCCCTCCCAGAGGTTTAACTTTCAAAGAAAGCCTTGAGGTGAGACACGAAAACCCACTAACAAAGGGAGATAACTCCAGTGCAAAACTTCACTTCTGATGGCAACAGCCACACTTTCTTATCTGCCAGGACTACCACCACCAGAACCTCCCAAGCTTTGCTTCTGACTACACTTGTTGGAGGAGCCTGCAAACTTCTTCCCTTTCTCCATGAATCACCAGCAACAGGGAGAGAACAGTTTGTGCTGCTAATCTTGACAACATGACTTCTTCACATCCTGCAAGCACCATTTTCAGCAGCCCAGCTCCAGAGAGGGCAAAATAAACAGTAATAATAAAGAAACACATGTGGATTGGAAGAGTCTTGAATCCCTCCCATAAGCAAGCCCCAGAAAGTCAGCCCTGACTTAGGTGCTGGCAGGGAGTGCCCTTTTCATACTCCTCCACCCTGCAGTGGGAGAAACTGCTCATTTGCACTACAGAAAAAGACCCCTGGGGTTTCAGGGTGGAGGCCCAACAGCAGCTCTGGTTGCTCCTACTGCAAGTTCTCTTTGGGGCCTCCAACCTTCCCAGCTACAAGACAACTATATAGGCTGTGATGTGAACACCTCTCGCCCAAAAATATCTTAAAAAAAAAAATGGGCGGACACAGGGCAGAGAAGCTGCTCACCAGCCTGTCCACAAGGGCCAGCCGCACACAGAAAGCGATGGCTCCCAGAGCCTCGCGTGCGAAACCTGGGCGAGCGCCATCGCAGGCCGAGCCTTCCACCATGCTGCTGTTTCTACTCCCAGCCCGGCCGCGCCTCTTCCGAGCGGGCGGCCGT
>VZSV01000338.1:203009-236966 GCA_013398735.1 Nothocercus julius
CAGCGTGGCCGCAGCCATTGCTGCTGCTTTCTTGACTGAGCGCAGCTCCCTGCTCCCGCCCGTCGCGGTTCTGGTTCCCCCTGCCCCGCTGTCTCCTTCTCCCGCTTTGGAGCAGAGGCCGTCAAGAAAAGGCCTGTTCCCCTCAGAGATGTCCCCAGTTCCACCCAAGAAGGTGGCGGGGTCCCTCACGGTCCATGTTGAGGCCTGGTGGCCCCTCTGGGAATGGGGATGCGTTTTGGGGACAAAAAGAGGAGGTTCAGGGTGCAGCGTGGCAGCCAGGCAGCCTCCATCCATCCTGCGCGGGGCTTTGCCCCCTGGGTTTTCCGCTGGGCACGAGCAGCTTGGAGAGGGAGCAGGAAGGAGACCCCCGGCTCTGTAACCCCCATGTCTCTCCAGGCCTCTCCATGCAGCCTCTGCCAGTCAGTCCGCGGCCTTTCCAGCTGCATTTATCCTCGGAAACGGAAAATGCATCTGCTATAAAACCGATGCCGCTCGGGTGGCCTTGGGTGCAGGGCCCAAGCTCTGGCTCGAGGTATTTCCCCATCCCGCTGCTGCCCCTCGTCCCTCCGCTCTTCCCTGCGTCGCAGAGCCGGGAGCGGATCCGTACGGCGGCCCCCGCCGCGCTCGCTGTCCGTCCCTCCCTGCCCCGGGCCATGTCTTTCCGCGGCTCCCGGGGCGGTGCCGCTCCACAACAGTGCAGCCATGGATGCCAACAGAGCTGGGGTGTGAGTCAGGCTTGTTGCTAAATCAGGAAGGCCAAGACCGCGGTGACAACTCCCTCATTATTATTAGGGTAGCGATGCTGATTTTCCTGTGGAAACAGCTGAGGGGCAACTCACAGGAGGCTGCGTTTTCGGCCTGGCTGGGGCTGCTGTCCAGGCTTGAATCCTGCCCTTGTGAGACTGGGAGCTGCCGAGGTTCACGCAGGAGGGACCTCGGTGGTGTCACCTGGCTGCTGTTCTGAACAGCCAAGTGGCGCTGGCATAACCTGTTAGGGCTTGGGAAGGTCCCTCGTTGTGATACAGTTGTTCCCAGCGAGCTGAGTAAAGGAGCAATGGTCCTTTACGGAGCAGCATGGATGCAGGATGCACGGGATGCAGGATGAACAGGATGCAGGATGAATGGGATGCCGAGCAAGGGAAATGGTGCCACCCTCCATGCTTAGCACTACGGAAAGGAGAAGCTCGAGCTGGGAACGCGGCCTCTGCCGCTGCCGCTCCCCTAGGCGAGGATTCCTCCCGGATGTGGGCACTGCCGCTGCCAACTTCATTAGAAATTATCTAAAGAAATGTCCAAAGAAATCTCTCTGATCGACTCCCAAGGCTGCAAGTAAACAGGAACACGAGGGCTTGCAGGACCAGGCCTCTGGTCTCTTATTGTCCCCTTTGGCGGCGGGCCACTGGCTTTCGTTGTATGCAAGGAAATGGCTTTCTGCTATGCTGCTGTTCAGTTTTGCCAGTTGGCTCTAGTGTGAGCCTTATTTTTGGGGGAGTAGCAAAATAAAGTGGCTGTGTTCAGATGAAGGGGTTAGCTTTTGAAGGGGCCAAAACTAAGCTCTTACTAAGAGCAGGCAAGAGGCAGCTTGGCAGAGGAAAATGATGTGTTTAAGTACGGTGTGTTTTTGCATCTCTCTGATCTCCCCTTGCACCCTCTCCGAACGTGTCTCCATTGCTGCACCCCAGCTGCTGTCTCCTGCTGCATTTGCTGCATTGAATTTGCTGCTCCTGGCTCTCCCCAGGTTGGACGAGCAGACCACGGTGCTGCATCAAAGTGTCCCTGGCCTCCTCCTTGATGTGCCTCTAAGCTCCCTCTGCTTCCCCCAAGGTGTCCAGCACTGGGACTGCAAGAAGGTGGACAGAGAGGATGGGAAATGCCTGTATACTGCTGTTTTTTGGGAGGGGAACTAAATGACGATAGAGGAATTGGAATAGGCCTTGCAGCAAAAGCAAGAGCATCTTTTGGGATGCTGCATTGCCCTCTCCCAGAACACAAGATGTTGCATTCACCCAGCTCCATGAGTCACAGCCCCACATATGAAGAAGGGGGTGATGCCCTCCTTAGCCAAGTGCTTTGAGACCTGAGGCTGAAGGGTGCCGGGCGAATGCAGGCTCACCTGCTCCTTTGGGGGTTTTGTGGAGCGGGGGGTCTGCTCCAGGAGGACTCAGCACCCTCGGGATCTGCTCCGGGAGGACACAGCCTCCTCCTCATCCCTCTCCTCCCAGATCACCATTTGCAAAAGTGACAACTCGTGCAGCCTGATCCTGGGCAGAGCAGCTGGGAGATGAGCGGAGGCCTCCCCTTGCTGATCTGCATTTGTTTTAAGGTCTCTTTCATGTCCTATTTGAGGCTCATTTCCTGTTCTTTGTGGAAAACAATGCGTCCCTCCCCTTGCTCCCCCCTCACCCCGGCCCCGGGTGGCTTTATCTCCCCTCCCTTGGGATTCGAAGCACAGGACTCCCTCGGAAGCCGAGTTTTACATCCAAAGCCCTGCTCTGATTTAACCAAATTGATTTTAAGGCTGCATCTGGTGCTCAACGTCTGCTAGATGCATTTAAACCGACCTGGGCCCTCCCCGTCTGGGCAGATTGTCGTGAAGCCGGTAATTTGCCATGCGAGTTGACAGCGATTGGAAGGCTGGACCCTAAATGCTGACACGGGTTGCAATTCAGGTCTGGAGCTCTTCATGCAAGCTGGAGCACAGATGCTCAGCAAACAACATTATCTAGCTATTATGCAACACAAATATTATCCATCTGTGTTTTGCACTGCTTTCGCTACTTCATTTCGAGCCTAAGGCCGCGAAAGATGGAATCGGATAGAAACGGGTCCACAGTGAGTGAGCTCTGCAGCACTAGGACCTTCCCAGCACACAGCACTGCCTTGTCCCCAGATGGGGACACGCTCCCCCAGATCTCCAGGCTCCTGTGGGTCCCCAGCAGCTGGTCCTGCTGGGATGTACAAGGAGGCAGCAACAGGAGGGCTGTACAGATAGCAAATGGGCTCTGTGCCCCTAACGAGCCCTGCATGCTATCCGCACGTCCCTCCTGCCGTGACCCTGCTGTTCCCTCCTGGCTAGTGCTCCGGCATTTTCCCTGTAGGTTCCCTTTTCTGTCTCGTCTGCTCTCCTTTGCTTCCTGTGAGTGTCCAGCTTTGGACACCCCATCTGTGCAGACTACACAACTCGGGCTGGGAGTTACTCCTGCAACAGCGTCTCCCGTGGCACGTGTTGCAGTGGGAGCCGCACACAGAAATGAGAAATGGTCCCTGTGTGAACGAGCACCCAGCGCTTCAGCAGGGCTGCAGGGCCCTTCCGGGGCGCCTGGGGACCCTCACGCGGAGGATGCGCTCAGGCTGGCCCGCTGCAGCGGTGCTGCGGGGCCGGCAGAGGGAAGCATCCCCTCGGCAATGCCCGGCCTCGCCGGCGCATCCCGGCCCCAGTGGCCTGCGGCTGCTCGGCTGGGAGCCCCGGGGGGCAAAGCGGGAGCTGGAGCAAACACGTCTGCGGAGCGAGGACCAGAGTGTGGCCATGCAAAGTGGCCCTGGTCTGAGGTGAAAGACAGTGCTGGTGCCTCCAGCCTGGGCTCTGCCACCCTCATCTGCAGGACAAGTGACTGGCAGGCAGCTCTGCATTTTTTTCGGGCAAGATAGAAGAGCTCCAAGGGTTTCAATCCCTCCTGAAGCAGGAGTTGTTGTGTGGCAGCTCCCAAAAGGAGGCAGGGAGAAGGAGGCCCCTCCAGAAAGAGGCCCTGTTCTGCCTCTGTCCCCGAGCGCAGGCAGAGGTGCGGGGCAGGGACACGGGCCCCGCACACAGCACTTCCCTGGCAATGAGAAAGTCGCAATTCCTTCATCTTCTAACAGTGCAGCTGAGATCCCAGCCCATCTCCCATGGGCTTTCTGCATGGCCAGGGCCTTGCAAGCAGTGCATTTTGCACTTATTACATTTTAATAAATGTGATGTATAGAAATTTAATATACTTAATAATATTTCATAGAAAGAAAATCAGACAATTCTTTCTGAAGTGTATCAGTCCTGTTGCATCTGTCCTAAACGATCTGTATCTGTGTCTGTGACACCTCCATGATGGTAAGTCGTCTGCTGCTCCCTTGGGACTCCCCAAATATGGGGTTTCTACCTGGCTATGGGTTCCTGAGTCTGGGGAGGTTTTTTCTCTGCTCTCTGCAGTAATTAGCTTAATTAGCAGTAATGAGCTGTGGACATTGGCCTCCTTATGGCAGTATAACCATGCAGCGAGATGCAGCTCCTATATCAGAGCAGATCTGGAGGCACCTTATGTATGGCAATGACAACTTTCCCCTAGGGAAGTTAAGCCTCATAGCGAGGAAACTGTTTATCCAAAATCAACCATGAGAGAGACAGTTCCTTTTGGATCCATTTCCCCCCAGCAGATGTAACTCAGCATCACACCAGGGTGATGTTCTGTCCTGGGCAGGATCGAGGGCAGCAGTGGGAAGGGTCTGAGATGGAAATGGGGAGGACAGGGCTGCTTTCCACCACCTTCCAGCATTCTCACCTCACCCCACATGTGGATCGATTGGTCACCTGCAAGTTGCACCGACATCCCCCTCCAGGCTGTTGACAATGCTTGACAAAAAGGAAGGATGATGGCACATTATTATTATTATATAATTATTATTTTCACCAGCTCTGTTGTGTCTGTGGCTCAGCAGGACTGAATAACAACGCCGTGAACTATCATTAGGGCTGTTATTGCTCTGTGCTACTGCAAAGTTTTTCATCCCCTTTAAGGAGTCAACGCTCAGCAAGACTTCAGAGAAAACCTGCCCCAAAGAGCTTACAAAGGACAAGGGATGTAGCTGGGAAATAAACTCAGGGAGCCTCGGGCATGCCGCTAACATTAGGGTGAGATTAGCCTGTGTCTGCTGGGCTGGACATCTGAGAGATCCCCATGAAATGTCCCTCGTCCTTCCAAGGGCTATGATGGACACACTGATGGCCCCAGGCTGGGACTGATGCTTGGATTGGCATCTCGCTGCGTTCCGTCTCCAAGTTGCTGCAAAGCCTCCTGCTCCCAGGCTTAAAAAGACCTTCTGCCACCTCCATCCATGTGTCTTGGTTGAAGAACTTCAGGCCTTTCTGAACAGGCAGGGAAAATCAGGCTCTTTCCTACCTGCAGCTCAATATAAAAAGCTGCTCTTGCCCCTAATTTGCAGAGTAATATAGAATCATAGAATCCTTAAGGTTGGAAGGGACCTTTAGAGACCATCTAGTCCAACCCCCCCTGCACACGCAGGGTCACCTAGAGCAGGTGGCTCAGGACTGCATCCAAGAGGGTTTGAAGATCCCCAGAGGAGACTCCACAACCTCCCTGGGCAGCCTGTGCCAGGGCTCTGTCACCCTCACTGGCAAGAATTTTTTTCCTTAAGTTCCTGTGGAACTTCTGGTGTTTCAGTTTGTGGCCATTACTTCTAGTTCTATCAGTGGCCACCACTGACAAGAGGCCGCCCCATCCTCCTCACTGCCTCCCTTGAGGTCCTTATAGACACCGCTCAGGTCTCCTCTCAGCCTTCTCTTCTCCAGGCTGAACAGGCCCAGCTCTCTCAGCCTTTCCTCACAGGGCAGATGTTCCAGGCCCCGGATCATCCTCGTAGCCCTGCGCTGGACTCTCTCCAGCAGCTCCACATCCCCCTTGTACTGGGGAGCCCAGAACTGGACACAGCACTCCAGGTGTGGCCTCACCAGGGCTGAGTAGAGGGGCAGGATCACCTCCCTCGACCTGCTGCAGACGCTCCTCCTAATGCACCCCAGGATCCCATTGGCCTTCTTGGCCACGAGGGCACTGCTACCTCATGGTCAACTTGTCCATCATGATGCCCAGGTCCCTCTCTGCAGAGCTGCTCTCCTGCAGGTCAGTCCCCAGCCTGTGCTGATGCATGCAGTTATTCCTCCCCAGGTGCAGGACCTGAGGGTTGAATATTCTTGTTATTGGTGCAAGTAACATCACAAGAGCATTCCTGACTCACAGAATCACAGAATCACAGAATCACAGAATGGTTGAGGTTGGAAGGGACCTCTAGAGATCACCTAGTCCAACTCCCTGCTCCAGCAGGGACACCCAGAGCACGTGGCACAGGGTGGCATCCAGGCAGGTTTGGAAGAGCACCAGAGAAGGAGAACCCACTATCTCTCTTGGCAACCTGTCCCAGGGCTCTGTCACCCTCACAGTAAAGAAGTTCTTCCTCATGTGGAGATGGAACTGCCTGTGTTTTAATTTACACCTATTACCCCTTGTCATGTCTCTGGCCACCAGCAAGAAGAGTTTGGCCCGACCCTCCCTACAATTTCTCCTCAGGTACTCATATATATCGATCAGATCCCCCCTCAGTCTTCTCTTTTGTAGGCTAAACAGGCCCAGCTCACTTAGTCTTTCCTCATTAGATAGATGCTCGAGTCCTTTCATCATCTTCGTGGCCCTACACTGGACCCTCTCTAGAAGCTCCTCGTCCCTCTTGTCCCGGGGAGCCCAGACCCGCACCCAATACTCCAGGTGGGGCCTCACCAGAGCTGAGCAGAGGAGCAGGATCCCCTCCCTTGCCCTGCTCCAACACTCCTCCTGACGCAGGCCAGGATCCCATTGGCCTTCCTGACCATGAGGGCACTGCTGCCTCATGATTAACTTGTCAACCAGCTCTCCCAAATCCCTCTCCGCAGAGCTGCTGTCCAGCAGGTCAACCCCTAATCTGTCCTGGTGCCTGGGGTTATTCCTCCCCAGGTACAGGACCCTGCCCTTGTCCTTGTTGAACGTCATGAAGTTCCTCTCTGCCCAACTCTCCAACCTGTCTAGGTCCCTCTGAAGGGCATCACAGCCCTCTGGAGTGTCGACCACTCCGCCCAGTTTGTTTTCTAACCCTGAATGGATTGGAGCTTTTCCTCACCACCTGCACAAGTCCCAGTGCATGAGAGGGCCGTTGTGCTCTGCTCTTTGCCTGTGATGATATTTGGGGCCACAAAAAGAGGATCCAGAAAACCGTGCTTATTGGGAAACAGCCACAGGGCGCAGGGCCAAATTGACACCTCAGAGCTACCGAAGAATCAAACTCAGCCCCAATGCAAGTGGTGAGGAAATTGCACCAACCTGGGTTATTTGGGACCCTTTAAGATTTACTGTTTCATTTATCCGCTGAATTGCCTGCAGACTTTGAAACTCTCTGGACTAGTTGCTTTTATTATTTAGAGATAGTTTTGAGTCCCTCTGATGGCTGGAAAGAAAAGAAAGGGAAAAAAAAAAAAAAAAGGTTGTAGAAATGGGGAGTTATTAAACGAATAAAGAAAATAAAGGAGACGTCTATGCTGGTGAGGGATGGCCTGGGAAGAGATGGATGTTTGCAGGCACGAATGTTCGCAGGCGGCTTTTCCAAAGAGCTTGGCCCTGAGTTTGCTGAGGCTTGATGGCTTCCAGCGGCGGTTCCTCTTGGTGTCACAGTGCTCTGGCTCTAACACCCCCTCACCCGCCCACGGGGCACTTGTGCCCAGCTCTTGTTTGCAAAATAACCTGCAAAGACCAGCCGTGGGCAGTACAGAAGTTTCCCTTTCATTTTGGAAACACACGGAGTTTTTAAAGCATCTGGAAGGGAAAGGGCTTCTTCGAACCTGGAGGGAGGGCACCCAGTGCTGCAAGCAGGCAGCTGGTTTCAAGCAGATGAGATATTTTTTCACCCCCTACATCATCCCTGAACTCATTGCCATAGGGTAAAGATCTAAAAAAATGGTCTTTTGAGATAAATATTTAGAGAGTTGGTCTGTGCAGACCAAATGTCATGGTCCAGGACAGGACCAGAGACACTGCTCAAGAAAGACATTTCTGGCTCCCTGCTGCAGACTCTGCTATCGAGCCCCTAGCAGAACTTGCACAAGCCACCGCTGTCTCCTCCTGCCAAAACTTTGCGCCACTTTGGGAAAGGATTGCAGCGCTGGATAAACGCAACTACCTGGGTGTAAAGCCCTGCCAGGCAGCTGACAACAATTATGCAAAGCTGCAGGCACAGTCCAAGCAAAGAGGAGCTTTTCCAATTCATCTCCCTCCACATCTCCTCAGAATCAAGATTCCTCTGAGCAGGACAGGATGGAAGGTTGCTACATGCAGCGGTTTGCTCTGGCAAGAGGCACGTCCCCACTAAACTTGAAATTTTGCAGGACATATCACGGTGCTCGTGTCCTGCAACCTGAGCAGGGAGAGCCCTGCGTGTGCTGTGTAGCACTGCTGATAAGCAAGGTGATGTTTTGCTCTCCTAATTTTCCTATCTCATATCTTCCTCCAGAGAGTGGAAAGAGGAATATTTCTGCTCAGCCCCTGCTCATGCAGCAGCTCCTGGTGTGTTACATGAGCCGAAGCCCCTGCAGTGTGTGCACCGCTGCGCTGACAACTGCACGTGACAGATGACGGAGCACTGCGAGAATGTCTTTTAATTACTGCTCCTGTGGCTGTTACTATTAGTCATTAAAGTGCCTGTTTTAAACCTACCTGCATTTCAAAATGCGCGCGGGGTGGTCAGATTAGCAAGGATTTTGGGGTTAGCTGGTATGGCACGGCATCCTGCCGGGGAGCAGAGTTAATCGAGTGCCTGAGCGATTGCACAAGAATGATGGAGTGGTGGGGAATTTATCTTGGACTCAGCAGCAACCCTCTGGGGCCTGAAAAGGCTCTTCCTGAGCCCCGCTTGCATAAGTAGCAGTGCCACGATGTTGCAAAGAGCAGGTGTCCCAGACATCTGAGCCTTCAAAGCCACACCTTGCGTGGGGTGGGAGCTCTCTCTGTGGATGCTTTTTGGTTGCCTGGAACCCCTGCCCCACCTGGTGAAGAAACTCAGATATCTACGGCTTTGAAGGAGTGGGTAAGAGCAGGTACATTGCCCCCGGTAGGGCAGGAATGGAGATGAATGCTTTCATTTAGCTGTGTAAAGCACTTCCAAGTTTAGTGTGTCTCCTGCTGCTCTAATTATTTCTTCCAGACCACGACTCATTCAGCAGCTTCCAAAGCAAGCAGAGGATGTGATTCCTGCCCCGTGGGGCCCTGGATGGCAGAGATTATCCAACTATGCACTGCTAGCAAGACTCCCAAGTCACCTGCACGTGTTTTTATACCTGCAACCATGAAAATGCAGCCCTGGAGCTAAAGCCACATCCTGAAAGCAGAGGAGACAGCAGGATGATGGAGCTGATGCTGCTTCAGGGCTTCTCTTGGATGGAAGTGAGAAGACAGAGCAGGGCACGGGCAAGTGGAAACGCCATCTTCACTTCCCAATGTGCCGCTGCCATACTGTGAGAATCGGGCAAAATCACTTCTTCCTCAAGCACGTGAGTTTGAGCCTCTGCTCCTGCAAGGGGGCTGCTCTCAGCTGGCTCAGCTCCACTTCCCATGCAAGGAGTGACCGATGGGCAGGAGAAGGGGGCCAAGGCTCTGCGAATTAAGGAAAATCCCATATCGTAAAGCAGGCGTGGGTGGAATTGGTTGCTGCAAGTCCAGCCATTATAAAGCAGTGATGAAAAGGGATTAACCAAGCTGCCTGGGACGTTGCGTCTTGCAGGATGGCGTCGGGCGCAGGCAGCAGGGAAGGGATGGCTAATGGGCTGCGAGCTGAGACTGAGGGCAGGACGAGGAGCAAACCTTATCCGAGAGGTTTCCCTGCAGAGCCTGCCATGGAAGCGATGTATCTGAGCAAGATGAGATGTCACACGTTAGGAGAAAAAGTGGAGAAGAAAATCTTAGCAAGGACGTGAGGACTTGGGGGAAAGCTTTGAGAGAAAATGTATCAGCTATAGGGGACTCTCCAAGTAACGCTCGAAAGCAGCCTAGAAAGTTTCGCGCAGCACTTGCTGGCATCCACTCAGCTCCTCTGCCCAGTTTCCATCAGCAGGAAGGATGCAACAGTTAGGAGAAACTGGGAAGGAACCACCCACAAATCAGAGGCTCTCTTTATGGCTCTACTTAAAGATGAATCAGGCAAGATGCAGATTTATGCCATTCTTCTGGGTCGCTTGTTCACCATGTGGCACAGGATACATCAGTGATGCTCAGGTACTTTGCTCATGCCAAGGATTCCAGAGGTTTGGAGCTGGGAAACATGTTCTTCTCAAAAAGGCTTGTATGGGACAGGTACTGTCCGTTTGGGCAATGATCTGTCTTATTTTCAAATCCTCTCCTGCCCTGCTCTCATGCAAACCCTTGCTCACCTGCTTTATTTTGCAGTGTCATGGCCTCACCACCACTTGCTATGCACTGAGATGGCCCTGAGTGCAGGGTGCATTTTCCAGCTTGCTAACTCGACCTCCTGTGCACACTGGGGTACGACCTTACCTTACTGGATTGATTAGTGAATGTGCAGCAAATTCACCCCTGACTTTCACAGCCCGGACATCCCAGGGCAGATCCATGCAGAGGGGTGAGAGCTCCCACTTGCAGCTGCAGTATCTGGTCTGGAAAGACATGCAACCAGGACATCACTCACTGCCTGTAACAGAAACACCACCAAGTAGTAAGACGAGCTGCTTCCAGTAGTTAGCTACCCTCTCGTTTCAAAATGTATGAGAATTTGCAAGGCTTTTGTAAGTCCCGAAAGGTGCTGCACTTCAACGCATAACTCGGGTCCTTTCTATGAACATATCAAATAAATGGCTGAGATTTCTAAAGAGCCAGTCCCCAGGGTGACATTGGTGAAGGGGGTCTGGAAGTGTCGCAGCAAAAGCTCCTCTTTGAGCCCTATTGTCAAGATGCACGTGGAAATGGACAGGGACAAGGATCTGGTCCTGTGGGATACGCTGGATCTGGCTCCAATACTTTCCTTTTGGCATCTCCCTGCTCCAACAGCAAGACCAGACCACATAATAGCTTTCTTTTAGGCTTAGGAATACAATATATTTGTTTTTCTTCTCCCAACCCTATGTGGAGGAATTGGAGAAAAAATGGGTTGATCTTTGGGGAAAGTTTTGCTGCTGCCAATTTTCTTGACATCCTGAATGGGATTCAGAGGGAAAATGTTTACAAAGCAGTCACCCCAAAGTGTCCCTTGCAGCCAATTCTTTGAGCAAATCACAAAATAAATTAGCTAGAAGAAGCATGATTTATTTCTGGTAATAAAATCCCCAATAGCAGTTGGGAAAAATCCAAAGAGTAGCTCAGATTTAACCCCTGCATGTGAAGCAGTGTCGGGTTTTGAGAGGTTTTTTTGGGGTGTGTGTGAAAATTGCTCTTTAATGTGCCCTGCGAGGGAGGCTGTATGGATCAGTCCCTCCCCTGGGAAAACCAGCATTGGGATCGGGGTGTGTGCGCGTGCGCAGGTAACCTGCCTAGGGGCACACGGGTGATTTCAGGCTGCATTTCCACCCGCTCTTCCAGCTCACGCTTCTCTGCCCTCCCTCCCTGCCCCTGCCCACCCGGCAGCACCGATATAAACCCTCCAGCCAATATGTTTCCTTTGGTGTCTGGGAAGGTCTACCTGGAGGGTGCTCGTGGCTCTCATCTCATCTCTGAGTTTTCCCTAGGGTCGGAGAGAGGGTATTTCCTGGCGGCTGCTCCCAGTGAGCTCACGCCACGGGCACTCCTGCGGAGCGAGAGCGGCAGGGCAGGTTACAGCTCCTGCTTTGCTAAGAAGCTGTGGATATCCCGACGTTTCCCCTCTCTGCAGGGAAGCGGTGCTGATCCATACCAAGGGACACACAGGTAAGCAGGATGGGGATGGGAAGCAAGCAGCAGAAGAGCAGCAAGTGGGCACTCTGGCTACTACTTCCACTTTTCCATTCCCTTTTGCTTCTTCTGGCTCATGACTTCTCCATCTCTTACCCACCTCTTGACTGAGGTATATTCTGCTGGGAGATGAGATTCACTGCCTTGGGTCCGATTCTTTTTTTTTCTTATGCAATCACTTATAGCACTGTAAAAGCGTAACGCAGAACACCATGGATCAGGGGATTCCTTTGGTGCAAAGAAAATCCAGGATGAAGCAGCATCAGCATCAAACTGATCCACCTGCCATTTATTTCACGTTCCTTCTGTAGCTGCAGTCTCACCCACACTGGGGAACCAGCCAGCTTGGAGTGAAAAGAGGGCATTGTTGACTTAAAACTAAAAAAGTGATACAGGTTTATCCATCAGTGAGTTTATCTGGTAAAAGCAGGAGGTTATAGAAGAACTTGTTCATGCTAATGTTGTCCTCCTGGGTTTTCTCCCTTTGAACTTCTTGGGAAGAGAAGCAGCAATTGCCTCACTCCACTGCACATCTACAGCAACTGCTGAGCTCAGCTGGCAGTGACTTGACTGTTTCTCCCCAAGAACACCATCAGCCAGTGCATGATCTTAAGATAAACTCCCCTTCCCTTTGCTAGACTCAAGGCTGAAAGAATTCTCAAAAAAAGGAATGTTTTCTTTTTTTTTTTTTTTTTTCCCCGGTGTCATCCGTGTGCCTGCTCATTTTTGTGGAGCTAGGGAAGTGTGGATGGACTAGTTGGTTTAACACTGTGTTCACAGATTTAACTGCTCAGTTTCAGGGATTTTCTGTGGCTCTTGAGTACCAAGTACCCAGCTGCGAGGGGTTGGATGGCATCTCTAAAAATTGGATCCATCCTTTTAACTGCCTATCCAAAGGCTGGATCCATCTCTTTAGCTATCAGCCTCTAAGAAACCTCCACAGTTTCATGGATTTGAGACAAAATAAGCCAATGAAGGGACTTGCTTGAAATTTTTGGTGTTTAAAAGGAATAAAAGGGTTATGAAATTATGTTCAAGTTGAGATCTTTGACAATAGGAAGAAAAACAGAATGAAAAGGTTAGATTTTTTTGCTATTCCATTTGTGAATGCAGCTTCTGCCACCATCAGATGCCAGGTCGGGGGATCTGGTGGTGAAGGTCCCAACCAAGATGTGAAGCTTTCGCTGAGCGGTAGCACAGGCTTTGCATGGGAGATACAGTGGAGGTGACAACCTTGCCAGCAACAGCCACGTCCCCAGGCTCTGCTCCATTCCCCCAGGCCACCAGTAGCACCCAATTTCCATGCTGATGCTCTAGGGCTGAGTATAATGCAAGCACCAGCCTTTAGGAGGATGCTAAGAAAAGACAAACGAGAATAGAGCCAACGAGCACTGAACCCAGAGCAACCGTCCACTCCCCAAAGGGAGCTGGCAGTCCTCAGAGCACAAGGAAGTCCCTTCTGCTGGAGGATCTGAGTCATAAAGAAAGGGAAGGGAAGGGAAGGGAAGGGAAAATTCACCACAATAGGGACAGGGTTGAAACTGGAAAGCATCTTATGGCAGCGATGACCCCCGAAGAGGGACATTAATGCCCTGGATGGGGCTGTGGTGACTGTTTCTGTGCTTAGCGGTCAGGAACATTTTTGGGGGGGATTTGTGAGTGAGGAGGGAATATTCTGCAACAAAATGTGTGCTGGGAAGAGGACAAGCCTTACATAGCAGGTAAGGATGTTGGGCTAGAACAGACCGCTACAGAACGAGTGTGCGCGGATACGCACGGGGCAGGCAGACCGCGTTTCCCCAGCTGCACGACTAACCTGCTGCTCTCCCTTTTTGCAAAGGCGGCCCAGCGATGCCGAGCATATTTTCCTACCTGAGCTCAGAGATCGACTGGTGCGAAAGCAACTTTGAGCGCTCGGCGATCATCGCGGAGTACTACAACACCGTGAGTGCGGGCGCATCCGCAGGGCCGGGGCGCCGAGGCAGCCGGCTCCTGGCACCCAGGAGCTGCTTTGGGGAGAGGAGAGACGGGGCAACCTTGTTAGATTCTCTCTTCCTGCTCATTCCTTTGACTTCCTGGTGCTGGAGGGTATTTGCACAGGCAATGTTTCCTGAGTTTCAGGTAAATCATAGGACTTTTATTGCTTATAGCAGGCAGTTACTCACAAAATTAGCTGGGGTCAGGGATACTTAACGGCACGTGAGAGGCTAAGTTTCCACTCAGAAACCCCTGGCAATGCTCCTTAGCCCAGATTTGCGTGATCCTGTTATTCCAGTCCTGCAGCAATGCTGTCAACTGGGCTAAGTCCCACGCAGGGCTCACATATTCCAGTGAAACGTTCAGGAGTGGCAAAACTAGAGACAACACTTGCATGAAATGTCTCGGGCAGGATGGGAAGCCAGAACTCAAAGAGAGGAAAGTTGATGTGTGACCTGGTTTCACCTCGTACAGTCCACTTTGCGACTCAGACCCCATCCAGCACCAGTCCCTGCACCGCAGCCTCCTCCCTCTGCGTCTCAGACTCTGTAGATCACCCGTCTCTGCGAGCGCCTCCTTCTACCTTAGTGCCATTAAGGGCTGGCAAGGTGGTGAGGCATGTGGATTTACAGCCTTTCCAAAGGTCTTGTTTATGACTTTTAGCAATTACTGTCTAACACTGGAAGTTCTTGTTTCTCAGGGAAATGTTTCCTCCTTATCTTTAAGCTGCTTTCAATAAATTGCCCATAGATAATTCCCTTACCCAAGTCCTGCAGCTCAGTAGCTCTAAACACCTTGACGGAGCCTCGGAGGAGAGATGCTTGGGCTGTCTTTAGTTATTTGAGAAGGGCACTTGGCCAAAATGAGCTGTCCTGCTATGGAGAGGATGTGTGCTCCTGATGCCGGTTCTGACCAAATGCTGCTTCCCTCTGGCATTTGATCAAACCTGTTGGGCTGTTGCCCATTTACTGGCTGTGTCTCCCTGCTGGATGGGCTCAGAGCCCCAGAGCAAGGCAGAGTTACTGAAATCACTTCTGTGTGGATCAGCATCTCAAATGTAGGTGGAGATGCCAGATGCATCTGTGCTTAGGAGTCTCACTGGCCACAATGGAGAAGGGCTGATTTCCACAGGAAGTGTGCAAGTTACTCGCTTTCATCAGAATGTATTTAGGACATATATTTGTGTAATCTCCTATTTTGGCACGTAGGCAGCATGTTTCCTCGGAGCTGAGACCCCATTTTTACCAGCATCCTGATTTACACTCAGACTCTCAAAGGGGTTTAGCATCCTTAACACACTAAGAAGTGTCTTAGGAGCCTTCCAAAAGCTCTCGCATGTCTCACTTGGCTGTGTCATGCTGCTAGATACCAGCTGGCATGGCCAGATGCTTAACTACCTTCCTTAGGACCCAAAGGCCTTTAATTTCCATAAAACATTGACTCTTAGCTGACTAGGTTGCTTTGTGGCAAAGGTTTCTAAACTGCAAATCTGGACTGGCCTCAGGACAGGATTTCAGATGTGATCTCAGCACTTCTGCTGTTCTCTCCTCCACTTGTTACCCATATTCACATTGCTTCCCCTCTGCGGCAAACTTTCGGCGTCCTGTCTTGCTGGGATTACTATATCAACATTGGCTTCCGTGCCAGTTTGCCAAGGTTTTAGACTAGCTGGGAATCCAGCCAGCTCATCCCCAGGCTCCTGTGCCACTAAGTCAGCAGGGCTTCCTAATGGAGCATCCTCTTCAGTGTCCTCCTCCCAACACTGCCCGAGGCTGGAGTCGAGTAGTTTTGTGCCAGCAGTAGCAATGCGCTCTGTGCCAGCCTCACTTGCTCTCAGCCCAGCTTGGGGTGGATGCTTTTGATTAGAAATGAAAACAGCAAGGGCATGAGCAGAGAATATGAACAATTTCCCTAAGTACCTAATAATTAATACATGGTGGTTCATGGTGGTGCAGTTCAGCAGCAAAGCAATATCTATTTATAGTGTCTCCATGACCTAGAAATTTATTGTCTTCTGGATGTTTGTAGAACAGGGTTGTACTACAGGGTCACCAGGGAGGGACCTGTCTTTCTGTCCTCATTTGTCTCCTGAAACGAGTGATCATGATGCTGGTAATGACACCCGGATCCTCAGCATTGTCCCTGGTGAAGCACTAGTCTCTCTGACCACACAGTCAGAGAGTGTTACGGAGAAGTCCCCAGTACATCCATTGATCAGTGGAGAGATCAAATGTGAGCGCAGATAACCCAAATCTGCCCAGATAAGCACCCGCTTTCACACCGCGCAGCAGTCACGGTGCGCTCCCTGGCCCTCTGCACGGGCTCAGGAATCTGCTGCAACACAGGCTCCTTGCTCACCTGCCCAGAAATTCCTGCACAAGAATGGGGCAGGAATTGTCCAGCGCTTTGCAAACACTACACAGACAGCTATTTCCTGCCCCAAAGCACTGGCACGAGGCTGCGTCATGACATGCAGCCTCAGCTTCAGCTACACAGCTCTAGCCATTAGGAACCTGCTGTACAGGTTATATCCTCTGAAATACTCATTTCTGTCTTTGGCTTTGGAGCTCTTGTGTCAGCTAAATCTGGTTCGCTGGCCTTCAAGTGAATGAAAACACTCCAGGCCAGTGAAGCTGTTAGAAATCTCTTCTACCTGCAGAAAATATTTCTATTGAGTAAGAACACGCACTGCGCCTGTGTTGCTATTGCACCGTCACTGTACTAACGTGTCCAGTTAGAGCTCCTGTCAAAACCAGCATCTCTTATCCAAATCCGTATCAGAGGCCTGTTCTCACCTTGTCATGGATGGAGAAGTTGTCTGCGGGTCTGTTTCCATCTTAGCCTGCAAAATGCTGAGTTGTACAAGCTCTGGGGCCTTCCCCTGTTCTGGGAGATGCACCAGGCTTAGAGTCATGTCTCCCTTTTCTCCTAGAGAAAGAAGAAAATTCTGGAATAGGTGGGCTTGGTTAGGAGATAAAGGACAGTACGTTTGTTAGAAATGAGACACTGTCATGAGCTCACAGGGTGGGAAACCACAGGGCTGAGTCGCTCTTGCAGGTCAGTTTGTGCCTCAGCTCCATCACCGCTTTCTCATCTCCCGGGAATCCTGGGCTGAGGGAGCTGGTGTCTCCTGGTCAGCACAGCCCAGCCAGGTGTATGCAGAAGCCAGAGGGCTAAGACTGAGCAGAGATTCTGCAGAGCTCCCTAATGGGTGTTGCTGGGAGTAAAGCCCTCCCAACCACACTTGAGAAGGAGCTTGCCACTTGCCAAAGGGATGATTTAACACAGCACTTGCAAAATCAGGGCTTGGATCCAGAGAGAGGCGAAGTCCTCTCACAGATGCAATTTCGTAGCGGCTCAGCCCCTAAGCTCTGTGTTTGGCTGCTCTGTGTGGATTCGTTCTGCAATCTCTGTGTTTCTGTTCATGGTGTTCCCCTGATATCCCTCCCCTCTGATATCTGATCTTGCACTTTTCATACTGAATTAATGAAGTGATAATGCTCCTATCATGTAATTAATGGCACTGTTGCAATGCCCAGTGGGATTCAGCAGGGATCCAGACCTCTCTATATGCAATCTCAAACTCCTGAATTTCCTCACTTTTAACATGCATGCCGGCACTTGCATGTTGTTACCTTTCCTGCAGGCATTTCTCCTCTTGAGATCTCTATTTTTTTTTTTCCAAAACCCTCCTTTAACTATTTTATGGGAAAATAAATGTTTCCAACAAAGTTGCTACTTTAATATGTGTTTGGTTTTCTCAAATGTTTTCATTGTTCCTGAACTGTTTGATCCTGACTACAAGAGCAGGACCAGCACTTCCTTTCCATAAGCGGAAAAGAAATGTGCCTGGATTTGGCTCTAGGCTCCTATAGAAAGCCAATACACTTGGCCTGAAAATTGCTGCTAATATGAGTATCATGTTGTTTCTTGGAAATCTTGGTGAAGTTCAAGATTGATCTCCATGTATTAAAGGGAATAGAGACCTTACATTAAGCACAACTTGTGTTTCCCTCTGGGTTACGAGGGGGTGTGTTTCATATCTAGGACAACATCCCTGTGATTTGAAGTCTTGTTACCATAAGCTTCGATCCCATGGTACCTCACAAGCCATGCTTTGATTTTGCAATTGGCTTGTGTAGGGAAAGGTCCAAGGAGGGGTGAAACTCCAACTGGGGAGGTCAGATCCCAGGTCTGAGCCCTCAGTTAGCTGTAAGATGAAAAGAAAAGGACTGTCAGGGGGACATAAAAGTCATCCTGCTAGTTGGCCAAATGCCATGTTAGCAGGTCGTTCTGCACTGCCCAAATAAAGCCCCAGGAATCTGTCTGGTAGCAGTGACAGGCTGAGCTCCAGCACAATCCCCTCCTCCTCCCAGGCAAACCAAAGTCCATCCATGAAGCAGTTCTGTCAAGCTGGAAAACAGTGCAGAATAATTTTGCTGAATTCACTTGCAAAGTATGCTTAAAAGACATTTATGACTTCATATAATTATTAGTGTCCAGAGTACCTGCCCTTCCAGGCCAGATGGCTTTGCATGTGACACTGCAGGATGTCACCTCTGTCCAGTCTCCACCTATGATTGTCCTACTTGTCTTGCTGCTCTCCACTGCACCCATTCCCATTTAAGGATGATTTTCCTGGCTGTGGTTTGCTGTGCTTGCCTTGCTCCTTGCACCCGCCCAGCTGCCTGTGGCAGAAGTCCAGGTGTGTTTCTGGCAGGCCTGGCATGACAGGAGAGGAAGATGGTTGCAAACAGAAGAGTTTTGGTGATTTGCTTAGGCACAAAAGCCAAAGAAAAGCCACCACCTGAAGGGTGTCTTACCTTGGACTTGCCACAGTAATAGCTATCCTTCCAGCTCCAGCCTTGGGAAACGCCTCTGCCCTTCCTCCTGTGCCAAGAGTAATACTTGCACTCTGTGGGACGCTTTTCACTAGAGATCAATATCCTCTTTTGCAGAGAGAGATACTGTAGCACAAGGTGGGATGGGACTTGCTCAAGATCATGCAATAAGCTGAATGTGCCTTCTGTTTTTCAGATCAGCAATGTAAGCTTCTTCATCCTTTCTCCTGCCCTGCTCTACCTGAACCGCCAGTACTGCAAGCAGCGCGCCTTGCCCTTGTACTTCGTCTCTGTCCTGCTCATCTGTGTAGGTAGGTGCCAAAGTTCTGAGAAGACCTGACCTGTTGTCAGAGTACCCAGCTCTTCATCTGCAATACTTTTGGCTCTGGTCCTCAGTGGTCAAAACACAGGGATAAGCTGGGATAAGCATGTCTATATGAAGCCCTGCAGCTCAGGATTCCCACTGGCTGTGGCTGCAAAGCTCCCAGCCCGGTAAATCTCTGTGGTACTCTGTGGACTGACTCATTCAAGTCTCCATTAACTCCAAGGTCTGTACCCTGCCCTTGAAGAATGTCCTCTGAAATCACCTCCAGGAACTTCTGGGGCAAGACGGGCTTGGGCTGTGGCAGAACTTTGCTGACACACCTTGCCTCGTTCCTTGCAGGTATCTTCTCCAGTTACTTTCACATGACCCTGAGCTACGTGGGACAGCTCCTGGATGAACTCTCCATCCTCTGGGCACTGGCTGCTGCATATTCTTTTTGGTACCCAAAGGTTTACTTCCCCAGGTGCATCAAGAGCAGGTATGACCCAGAGAGATGTGGCTGCAGGCAGCAAGAGGAGGGATGGGATGCTGGCATTCATGCATGTGACCCACAGAGTTCCCCCGCTAACCCAGCCAGCTGCCCTGAAAGGGGAGAGCCACGAGGTTACCGCAGTTTGCTTTGGGGACAAGTCCTCCGTTACTCTGCCCTAGACCTGCTGATGAGGGCAAGAAGGGCAAGAAACTCTCCCTCTGCGCAGGGCCCTGCCGAGCTCCTTTCGGCTACAGCTGCCCGTCTTCGCAAAGCTTAACAAGAAATTTGGCATGGAGAATTTCAAAGTGAGAGATGTGGGCACATTGTGCATCCATTGCAGGTGGAGTGGCTGGAGTGGATAAGACTGGGGGTTGCCATGTCAGGAACATGCAAACTGCTCCTGTCTGTGCAAATTTGCAGAGGGGCTAGAAGTCCTACTAGCCCTTGGGAAGAGCACAGAGCCATCTGGGGAAGTACAGGACCTGAAGCTTCACACCTGAAATGAAATGAAATGTTCCTGAGCATCAACACTCAATGATCTGTGCTGTCAAATTGTCACAGAGTCCCCTGCCATCCACAGAGTGCTTTACCTGAACGCTGAGGGGGTTTTCCCCCGGACAAGCTGGCCCAGGTTCAAATTGTCACAGTGTCCCCTGCCATCCACAGAGAGCTTTACCTGAACGCTGTTTGCTGGGGCCTACCTGGACTAGAGGAGCCCACAACAAAAGATGGGGAGCCTGGGTGGACACAAAGCAGCAGAAACAGGAACCCAGCAGGGCTTTGCTCAGCGGATGCTCCCACCCCGGCAGGCTCAGCAGAGCCCTCCAAGCCAGCTGAGCGAGGAGCCTTGCAAAGGTCTGCTCCAAGCCTGCTCTTCCCATGCAGAAGAGGAGGTCACCAGGAGTTCACTGTGGAGACATGCTTGGGGGATGCAGGGAGAGGGAAGGGACCTGGGAAGGGATTTGCATGTGAAAGGCCTCCTTAAACCCCATTGTTGTTCACTCAGCCCAAATCTGCATGTTTGCACTGCTGAATCCCCTGCCAGCCACAGCTGGGGCTCTTGCTCTGCAGTCCTTCCTTGTGCTAAGCTCCTCTTGCCATGTCGTCCTCTGGCATCACCAAGAAAGTGCCCAGCTCTGCCGTGGACTTGCTGGAAGGTCTTCCCCAGAGAGCTTTCGGGCGCAGTGCTTGAGAAAAAGGGACCAACTACCCCTGCCTCCTGGCCAGGAATACTGCAGAGACTGCGATCAGCCACGTGCAAACAGACAGGAGGCCCTGGAGATGACTTTCTTCCCCAGGCAATGGGCAGGACCTCTTCCATCCCTGCCCTGCACTACTGTGAGCCCCTGGGGCACTGATACTCACTGCCAACTCTCCTCCCCTTTAGGAAGCATTTCTTCTGGTTGAGTGGTGTCACCACTGTGGTCAGTACCTTCTTGTCCTTCATCAAACCAGCCTTAAATGCCTACGCGCTCAACTGCATCGCCTTCCACCTGCTTTACCTGACACGGAAAGAGCTGAAAAAGTAAGGAGGGTTATCTGCAGCTCCTGGCATGCTCACAACGTGGTAGTGAGTATGTATACAACACTGAACAGAGCCCAGGGCTTCATCAGCTACATATTGCACCATCAGATCTGCAAAGAATTGGGGTAGCCTAGGAGGGATCTGGGAATGGGCACAGACAGGATTGTGGACAGTGGGATGTGAGAAAGCTACCTGGCCCAGGTGTCTTTCAGCATGGGGACAATCAATGGGACAAGAGTGTCTTCTCCCCAGCTGCCATCACTGCCGCTCTTTCCCCTTAATTGGTCTGTGGAAACCAATGTGGGGCGGGGAGAAACTTAAACTCACTGAAAAACTCACTTTCCTTCTAACACAATATTCTGCTCCCTCTCCATTCTTGTCTTCTAGATGCAATGACAAGCGGGTTCACCGGACGGCCAGAATCATGATCATGTGGTGGGTACTGGCCATCACCAGCTGGATAAGTGACAGGTGGCTCTGTGGCCTCTGGCAGATGATCAACTTCCCCTACTTCCACAGCTTCTGGTAAGGGCTGCAGCAGGGAGGAACGAATTCTCATTTGACGAATGGAAGGGCCGTATCACGGTGTTTGACAAGGGAATGGCCACATCCTTGCTTAGACATCTTCCCCTTTCCTCTGCGACCACTGATGCTGCTCCTCACCCTGGCCTCTGCCCATAGATTTCGACTTAATCACTGCTCATTATCCCTTACCTCCTCAGCACCAGCCAAAGGGTGTTCTGCAAGCCAATGTGGTCTAAAATCGCGCTGCTTAAGCATCTTGCTTTCCAACCCAGGTGACTGGGTTAGGCCTGGTGACGTGGGACAGACAGTTTTGTTTGGGGTTTAAGTCTCCTGTGTCGTACCATCCCTGCAGATGGAACTGTCCCAGACATCCCTGTCCTCACTGAACTCTCCTAGGAACATTGTGTAGGAAGAAAACCTGCAGGTCTCATGCTCCCTGCAGCCCTCGTGCATCCTGGCATCCGGAATGAAGATGACAGGGCATTCCCTGTCAGTGCTGTATCCCCTCGATCTATACCTCCCTCCACCCTATCATGTGACCAGATATAGGAGTCTAATGTAGGACTAGACTCTCTCTGAACAGGACTAGTGTCTTGAAAGCAATAGATGATGCTGGCACAGTGTCTCAGCCATGCACAATGCATAGCCATCCTGGTGACAAAGATGGCCAGGCATACGCTGAGTCTGGCTGAGCTCAGCCCTGTAGCAGTTCCAACCTCCTAGTGATGCTGCTAGCCACGTTCCATGACAAAGCGCAGGAGGGCTGGGCGGTGGAGCTACTCCTGCCTCACAGATCCTGTATTCCTTGCCAGGCACGTGCTGATAGCCATGTCCCTCCTCTACTGCTGCCCTCTGGTCATCTACTTTGACGTCACCTACGAGATGCCATCATTTAAGCCTAAGCTGGAATATTGGCCCAGTGACTCCTGGCCTGTTGCAGTGCCTTACGTCGAGCTGGAGCAATCCCACAAGCAGTGCTAGAGCCGTCTGCCCTCGAGCATCCCTCGGGCACAGGGTGCGCGATGCACTCCACGTGTGTCTGCATGGGGAACGCCTCGGCCGCACGCCTGCTCCAAACAAGGGCGATGGGGCTAGCGAATGGGTCAGGGAGCAGCTGAGGCCTCGTGATGCTGGGCATGAAGCAGGGTGGCAGCCCACAGCGGGGTGGGAGACTCGGCCCAGACCCACGCCGGGGAACCGCAGATCTCCTTCTCCAGCAGATCCCCACTGAGAAGTGGAGGGTAAAGGATGCTTGTTTTGTTTTCTTCACTAGTCAGCTGCAGCACCCCTTGCGGACAAGGGCACAGCTGCAAAGACAGAAGCCTAACTGGTGATAGCTGGGTTTGTTGGGGCTTCTCTAACTATTATTATTAATTTTATTTATTGATATATATGGTCTTGCTCAGGAGAGCCATGCGCAATTAAAGCTATGGACATTAATTTGCTTTCCTGTCTTCTTTCCCCTGACTGCACAACCCCTGTTATCTGCCAGCTACTCAGACAGAGTGGCCAAAGCTCTCTCTGACCTTGGGAGGGCTATTTATAAAAATAAATCCTCCCATGCTCAGGGGACAGTGACATCCCAAAAGAGACTCTGCTGGCCTAGGCTTTGGGATGATCTCCCTACCACCTGGGTTCACAACAAGCTGTGCAGCTGCTAAATCTGCAAAAGACAAGAACACAGCCCATGCTCTAGTTTCCTCGATCTCCTCTTTTTCCTTCCCTTTTCTACTGCACTTCAGGTTTCCATGTGTCTCCATTCCCCTTCTTCAGCCTCCAGTACTCCAAGCTCTTCCCAGGTCTGATGGTCTCTGACAGCCATATATAATTTGGAGACTTCCATGCTTATGGGAATGGTTGGCTAGCAGCAGAGAGTGAGAAAACAAGCCAACACATTAGTTAAATGTTTGGGGTGCTCTGGAAAAACAGAGGAGTAGGAGGTGCAAAGCTTCAGAGAAAGATCAGTGTCAGTGCCAAGCTTTCCAGGTCCTCCTCCCGGTGTGGTATCAGTGAGTTGGTCCCACAGCCACGGGACCTGCTCCTCTTCTCAGAGCCTTGCTGCATTATCATGAGGAGCTGGACCATGCCAGAGGTCCATGTCCTTCCATGACCAGCTGGGATGATCCCAGGAGAGCAGCAACAGGCTGGCAGAGGCTGCCTCCCTGCAGCACAGCCAGGACAAGGCGATGCCACCCCGGGGGAGCCCTGGGGTCTCCAGGTCCCAGAAGGAAAAGCAGAAGCAGAGGCACTTTGGGCTCATTCCCCGGGGAAGAAGGCGCTGCACAGCATGCCATGCGATGCCTCTGCAGTGGCCTTCCTGTGGCCTCCACTGCCTTGCGGGCCCCTCTGCAATGGTCCCCACAACCACTAGATGGCAAGTTTGGCTCATGAACCCCGCGCAATATTTCATGTGGGGAAAGGCTGCCCTGTGCAAGGGCTGAACCCCCAGGCCTCCCGCCCGCTCCCGCCCCGCACAGGGGACAACCCCGTCTCCATCTGCACAGCCACCGGCGAAACGTCTGTGCGAGGCACAGGACAAGGGGGACTCGGTGCCCCGGCCTTTGTCTGCCCGGCTGTCCCCGCGCCGGTGCCTGTCCCCTCTCTGCTCTCCTCTTTGTCTCCCCCGCATGCCATCGCTCTCGCCTCTCCCTCCGTCGCCCGGTCTCCCTTTCACTTCTCCTCCCCACGTTGCTCCCTTTGGATCTCTCCCTCCCTGCAGCCCGTCCCTTCCCCCGGCCCATCACATTCTTCTGCAGCCTATTAATAACTTCTGGGCAATTGCACCGGGTCCCCGCTGGGCCCAGCCCCTCCGCCGGCGCTGCCCCGCGCAGCCACTGAGCGCGCCGGCAGCAAGTTCAAAAGTGCAGCGGGGCTTTCAGATCCTTTCTCCCCTTCAGGGGGTGGAGGAGGCCGGCGAGCAAAGAAAGGCCTTGTTGCCAGGGAACCTGGCACAGGAAAAGGGGTCACCTTCACCTCCGCCGGGGCGGCCGGGGCCCTCCGGAGATGGACGGCTTCCAGCAGCCCGGCGAGCCAGGGGATGCCGAGAGCTGCCGCGAACGGAAGGCGGCTGCGGTGAGGGCGAGCGGGGCTAATTGGCCGGCTCCAGCGAAGCGGCCGGCGCGATGCGCGGCGCAGAAAGCCCGAGGCAAAATTGTACCCTGTGTCTTATGGTAATCAGGGAGGTGTCGCGGGCGCCGCCGCGCTCAGAACAATGTGGCCGCAGTTGAGTGACTGTAACAGGCCCCGATGACAGCCAGGGCCGCGTTAAAAATGCCTATTCAAGCAGATCAAGACACTGGGAGGCCTCATGGGGATCTGAAACCCTCCGGGATTTCTGCATGAAGCCAGAAGCTGGATCCCTGGCCCTGGGAACCTATGGGGAAAAAAAAAAAAAAAAAAAAAAAGAGAGAGAAAAGAAAAGAAACCTACAAAGCAGCTTTAGAAGAACAGCCTGCGGCTGGGCCTCCAGCTCCAAGCAGGGCTGTAGCCTGAGAGTGAAGTGGCCCTGATGCTGATACATCGCTGTGGCCCGTGCACCCCTGGAGCTGCACAGGGTTATTTGAGGCTGGGGTGGCGTCTTGTAAAGGTCCCTGGGGATGCCCTATCCTTCCTACAAGTGAGCCATGGGATTGCTCTGCAGAGCTGAGAAAATAGCCCATAAAAAAAAACAAGCAGGGCTGTCAAGCAGATGAGCCAGGGCTTTCCTGCTGCGAGCTGAGAAAGGTCCTGCAAGGCTGGACTGGTAAAGCTGGGAGCCCTCAGAGGGCCCAAGACAACTGTGGTCCCACCTCAAACCCCCCGGCCATGGGGACCTCCAGTGACACCTTCTGCATGGGGACCCTTGAAGGTGCATGTGCCTGCCCAGGCAAAACCAGTCATCTCATTCAGCAAAGCACGGAAAACAGGAAAACAGGAGGGCTGCAAAACCCGCACGCTCAAGGAACTGAGTTAAGACTGCTCAAAATAAAACCTTTCCTTATTTTTGCCAGATGAGCTCAGATCATTTCCCCAATTTGGTTCACCATGTGGCTGCCCCAAACCACAAGAAAAGAGTCAAGAGAGGGAGCACGGATAAGAAAGAGGACAGAGAGGCTGCTCCTTTCAACTGATGCCAGATGAGAGAGGTTGTGAAACAACGGCATCAGTCTAGCCTATTTGGTGCTATTGCGACACAAACAAAATAACATTGATAACACACCAGTCCTGCAGGATCCAAGATTAACACTTACCTGTTCTGCTGCACTGAGTTGTCGCCTGCTCTTACACATTCACATTGCAGGATTTGGCCCGCAGACTAGAAACTTTTCAAGGCAGAGTGATTTATCTGTAAAATACATTGCACATTCATGAACCTTCATAAATAATGCAGGAGTAATTAATAATAACCCAGGCCCTGCTCTTAGTGCCAGGAGAAGAAATTGCTTCACTGCAAAGTCTCTCATGCCTTTTGCAAAAGATCTGTATTTGTTAACTGCCTTGGAGAGCAAGGGACACAGAACGAACACTGCTCAGTCTCAGGATTTTATTGCAAGCCTGGCCATCTTTATGATTGATTTAAAGAACCAATTTCTGGAGTCATGTTAAAACAACCTCAGTTCAGCTTTGATTTTTTTCAGCTTTAATCTCTCAGGTCTGCAGTGAAAATCTTGAAACCATGAATGCAAAAGGCTGAGAAACTCAGGAAGTGGAGAGAGAAACTCCAAATGCTGTTACCTTTAGAAGTCATCCTTTTCATTTGCAGTGCTACTTTTGACCCAGGATTTGCAACTCAGGGCTTTGCAATTCTGTTACAGCCACCTTGCAACCGCTAGGAAAGAAGACATCCAATTTTTGTGACTGCTTTACTTGCATCCTTGTTAACCACAGTTCAAATAGGGCAAAATTAGCTGAAGGGTCATAAAAAAAATGTCAGCATTTTTCAGGTGTTAATAGTTGTTCTGGACAGATGAAAAATACCAAATACCCAGTCATCGTGTTTGCAGTGCTCAGGGCCCTGCCTAAGCCTTTCCGTGTCTGTTCACTTGGTGGCCACACACCTTGCCAGGGATGGCTTTGGCCAAGGAGCACAGAGGACATGTGGGCAAAAGTACCTTCTGAATAAGAAGAACCGTGGCTGTGACCTGGCCAAACATACGAGTTAACAAAAAAGTTTTTTCATCAAAAACTTAGATGATGTTTTCAATCATTTTTATAAACTTTTACTATTTGGTTTCCCCTAGGAATGCATTCTCCCTGCTCTTTTTCCTTTTCGAAGAAAAAACAGCAGTTCACATTTGTCTGATGAAGTGGTCCAAATAAGTTCAATTCTCAAGTAATGGCTGCTATCAAAATACCTGAAATTTATGGATTAATTTTTCTATGCCTTCACATCACATTTCAGAACATCATTTCAGTTCTCTCCTTTTTTAATACAGTTTCCACGAACATTCAGTTACTTAGGCCCTGATTCGTGGACACATTTAATGTGTTTCTTAAAAATGTGTTTAGGTATTGAACCGAACTGGGCTTTTCTGGCACATTTAGTTTCACTAGCAGAAATATTTAACACAAGGCAAAGAAGGCAAAGATATCTCAAATGCTGAAGGATTCACCAAAAGCAACGTTGAGTTGTGCACTGAGCTATAAAATTCAGTCTGCAATTGATGCTGCATTGATTTAGATAGGTCTTCTGTAAGAGACCAGATGTCTCCGCTCACTAAAATGGTTAAGCATATGTTTAATTTTAAGAATATGAATATTTCCATTGGTATCAATGGCACTAGCTTGCTCTTAAGAATATATTTCACTGGGCTGGAGCCAGAAATAGTGTCATGTAATGCCAATAAAGTGCAAACTGTAATATTTCTCTAAGTGCTTTCTGGGACCAATCTAAAAATTAATCAATGAAGAACTGTAATGTGAAAAGGCAAAAATTAATATACGTGAGATTTTGCTGTTTACTATTCTAGTACTGCCAAGAGCTAACATCCACCAGAGCACTGCCAAGTGAAATCAAAAGCAAATCTGTGCAGAGCAAAAATGGCAACAAGTTGAATTTGTTATTCATCGTGAATCATCTTGTCCCAGATGCCAAGATTTACTAATGTAACATTAAATAATATTCACCGTCCTGACACAAGGATGTACATGGAGATCACAGATGGGATTTGACCCCATTTGTACCACTTCTAATGTGCACTAACCCCCCTCAGCCCAGGGCACAGTCGGGTGCTAAGTGGATGCTTGAAAGAGAATAGAACCTGCACCACAACCCCTGACACAGCAGGGAAAGTCCTTGAACAAGGGCAACTTTTTTATGAACAAAATATCATACTGCAAGTGGTCATAAAAAAATAAAAAACAATTTTCCACTCCTGCTTACTGCACCTTGCCTTCAAGGAAGACCCCACTCTCTTATGAGTCAGTGATAGTTGCCAAGCACGATACATTCTAGCTATTTAATTTTTTCCTTATAACATTATTCAGTGCCAGTCCAACACTATTGCTGTTGTCAGTGACCCCCATGGACTTGGGGAATACTCCTCTTCCTCCATACGATGGTACCATAACCTAGGCAGCTATATATCCATATGCAAATGATTGCTGTTTTCAAGCTGTTCATGAGTGACCTAATACACTGCCCATACGGTTCAGTAATATGTTTTCCACATATGTCAGATGTTTCACGACACATTTCACGCATATATTTAAAATAGATTTTGGAGCATATAAAAACACGCAGGCCATGCAAGAAAATGCCCTGCATCTGCAACGTTTACATAATGTGTTTCAAAAAAGCCACGAAATGTGTCCAAATCGATCATATTCTTCATCCATCGAAAATACCCATGGCACAAAAAAACGTATGTGCAATGGTTTCATTCATGAGCATGGATTACATGCCTTGTCCTGATGCCTCAGTAACAAAGGGAAGGAATTTGTTAAAGCTCTGCCTAGCGAGAGGTTTTTCCATGTCATATTGTAGCCACTTCACAGCAGAGCTCCAGAGATCCGCAAGCCAGTTCTCCCCATGCCAGTTAAAATGGTATTTGCTGCCTGCGTAGGTTGCTTTATATTCCAACCTGTCTCCCTTGCAATCGCTGTGGCCGGGTCTTTATCCAGCCCTGAGCTCCAAGCGTGTGAGCTGCGCCTGGACGTGGCTTCGCTGCAGTCGGGCGCGCTACTGCCAAACACGGGAGCTACCCCAGAAACAGCAATTAAATTGCATCAGTAAAAAATTCAGCATCTCGGGCTTGCCCAGTCCTCCGAGTGACCAGCAAGTCTGCACAGCCCATACTGCAGCACAGGGGATTATCTCCACCACCACGGCACCCACACCGGGCAGAGGAAAGGTGGCTTGCGTACATTTACATACGCTGCAAGCCCATCTCCAGGCGCTGTGTAGGAACGTAAAAGCCACAAGGAAGAGCTAAGATGCTCTGATGGAGCCCGTCCTGAGAGCAGAATCACCCAAATCAGGAATTGCTGTTCATGTGAACATTGCAGGTGCTGAAATGCAGCCCCTCCAGCTCTGCTACGCCTCAAAACCCGGCTCTGAGGAGCAGACCACCAGACCAGGTATCTGACGGGGTTAGAAATATTGAGTTGTTCTCAAAATTACCAAGATATTTGGGCTGGAAATAGTAGAAATCAACCAAAAATAGTAGGCATCAACCAAAAGGCCTGCTCACAGCAAAGAACTTGGGCCAACCTCACCTTTGGTGTTAATGAGGCCCCTTCATTAGTAGCCCTGAGCAGAGGGGTCAGGCACTGAATAGAGACGGGCTCCTTTCTCACCCAGAAAGCTGGTCCTTCTCATTCAGAATTGAAGCACGTTAGCAGGGTAGTTCTGAAGACGCTCACGCTGCCCATGTTGCATCTGCGTGAGACAGGATGCGTTTGTGACTATTCATCTGGCGCCTTTCACCAGCGCTAAATACACAGAAAGAATAAAATAAATTCTCATTGTGTTCCCGCTTAACAAGAAAATTTTCCTTCTTCCTTCTGGTGTGGAAGGGTATTGTACGTTCAAAGCCTTTTGCATTTTTCAGTAGCTATAGCACACTATAATTTAGATTTTCCTCGGGCACAAAAGAACTTAGTTAAGCTAAACTGTATTACAGTGTGGTTTTTTTCTTTCATTTTTTTTTCCACTAAGTTCTTCATTAATAGAGGAACTAAAGAATTTCCAAGCTGTCTATAATTTTTCCCAGATGCAGCTAGTAGTTGCTAGGAGTATCTTTTTGGCAATCAGAGTTGCTGGCTATTAACAATCTGGACTCTCCCTGTACTATCCTGGTGTTAAATATGTGCTGTGAATACTGTAGTATGGAGTGTGAACTGCAGAAGGGGGGAGGAGGGCAGAAAATAGGCAAAGCAAAATCATTTTTAGGCGAATAAATATTGCTGGGATTAACAGCTGACTCGAGCGAACGCGCTTCCCGGCAGCGATCTCATTGCCGATTAGCAAACCAGGAGCCCTGCGACATCAGAAGCAGCCAGCGCTGCAGAACTAATTCCTTCTCGCTCACAACAGTTTTCTCTTTTTCCTTACCTGCTCTATTTTTTTGCGTTCAGAGCATTTCCTCTGTGACACCATTATTGGCAAAGCTGGGATAAGTACCAGGAGAAAGATCTCCAGTCCTTATTACCTAAAACATCATCAGTTCCTTGCATCAGTTGCACTTATATTCATCTTGGAAACACCGTGGAGTATCCAGCTCATCAGATGTGCTTTAAAAAGCAGTCAAGCACCATTAAAATCATATTACAGATGATAAGAGACAGTGGCAGAGTGACTGACACAAGCCCAGGAGAGCACACAGGGGTCTTGCCACGTGGTTGTGCTGCACATGGACACGCAGCAGAGGAGTGCAAATCTTTGCTCCAGAATAAGATCCACATCTCAATCTCTAAGTGCCTGGGACCAGCTATTACAAAGGTTGCCATTGGCTGCACTGTTGGACTCCCGAAGTGCTGGAGAGCTGCCGGCTGGAGGGAGTCCAAGCTCCTCGAAGAACAGACTGACCACAGATCTTGCGGTCTTCAGTCCCCGCGGGAAGATCAATGTCTTTGTACCAGCTTGCCAAACACACTGGGAAAGACACAGCCAAGACAGGAATGAGGAAATAGTGAGGAAGGACAACAATCAGCAGCTGGACGTTGTGTTTATAATGCTTGTGCAAAGGTACACACGTGTATGTACATTGATCCAAGGGTCTCACAGGGGATGTGGCAGCCAACTCTCCCAAAGAGTGATGTGAGTCCCATAGGACTTTCCCCTTCAAAGCACTGGGACTCCTTTCCTTGCAAACTCCCCAGCTGTTGTCACCTTCATCGATGCTCCCACCCAACAGTGAGATTTGGCCTGTAAAGCGGTCATGCAATGAGACAGGATGTGTCGTTCCTTTCAGGACTGTGGATTCCCCTGTGCCGGCTGACACAACCCAGAAATCCTTGCCATCCCTGCATTTATCCCTCCAAGAGTAGCACAAAGTCCCTTTTCCACTTTATCTTCTACCATCCCTGACCCTCTGGGGACAGGGCTGGTCTTTGGCATAGTCCTCTACTGATGGCCAAGCAGGGCGAGACGCACACCTTTCAGCCCAAGATAACATCGCCAAAACAAGGCTCTCGAAGGAAATCTAAAATGGCCAAACAAAATTAAAGAGAGCTTTTGTGCCTGATTTGCATGTTTGAATATGCAAATCAGATCTGCTTCTTATCCATTGGCACTGGACCTACTGTAGATGGCAGCAACACAGCGGATCTCTGCCAGAATACAGTGCCACTAAGAAAGACACTAATTGGATTTGCAGACGCTTATTGCAAAACCCAAAAGTTGCTGGAACAGATATAAAGAAACAGGAGCTCAGCCCACGGCTGTCTTGGGTGCTAAGGCACTCAAACTGACAGCTTGTTTGAGATGTCCCTGAAAAAAAAAGCTGAAGTTTGGAGGAAGTTTGAATGACTGCTGGCTGCACCTTCCCCAGCACTAAGAGGCACCTGAAACTCCCACCACATTCCCCTAGGCTGGCAATTTTTCTACCTTTGGCTGGGATTATTTCTTTGGAGCTTAAAGGAAAATTAAGGCTAAGTTTGGTCAGTGCTTGGGCTGGAAACCTTCCAAACCAGGGAAACATGAGTTGATGCTGGTAACAGGAATTTCTCTCCTAGAATATTTCTGCATTTGAGTGTCAAGATACTCCAGCAAAGTTTACTCTACTGCTCCTACCTGTCCCAACATGGAGCTTGGGTGCGTCGGCTGTTTGGCCCCTTGGGGCAAGCATCAACATCATGAAGTGCTTACCCTGAACATGGTACCCCAACTTCTTCACCATTGCGTGCTTTAATAGCCAGGCTTTGGATTGCCCTTCTGACATGCTTTGCTCTTGGGAGATGGAAAACTGAGGTGCCTGAAACTGAGTTCCTAGCTCCTGGTCCAGAAGTTGGTCAGAGCCGAAGCCACGGAAGGAAAGTTGGAGAAGCAACTTGTGTCCAAACCAGAGCATGTAAAAACGGATGGAAAAATGCGGTGTCTGTGCTGACCCAGGAGGGCAGCCTGGCTCCTGAGATCTGGCTCTCCTGGGCTTCCAGGTGTTGCAGTTTTGGGGGAGCACGAACAGGACTGGAAGACCAGGCTGGGCAAAAATACACGCATGAAGAAATCACCAAAATCAGAGCAAATCCTACTGGTGTTTCAGACGGACTAACAGACAATTTTGCAGGAAAGACTGAAAAGGTAAAAGCTGAAAAAGTTTAGGGTCCTTTCTAAGCAACATTATTTGTGCCAGGAGCAAGCTCAAGACAGCAAGAGTAGAGTCACAAGCACACACAAAAAAATGAGACATTTCCAGGAAGGATTCAGTCTTGGGAGCACCACGGACTTTGATGCAGCTATGAGTGAACAGGTATGTCTGAAATTAGGAGTTAGAAAAGATTGAGAGCTAAGAGTTGCGGGCATGGGAATAACGTCCCCAATTCATAATATCAATGAGAGCTCCCAGAGAAAGAGGCCCTATTTCTATGGAGAAGAGACCAAGGAGATGCCTCTTGGGCCTGCATCAGACAGAAACAGAAGCTAAAACTAGAGCCAGTTAAAAGAATCCAAAACAGGCTTTTTTTTCCTCCCCTTTTTTTCTCCCTTTTTCTTTTTTTTTTTTTTTTCTTCTTCTTTTTAGTTAACTGAAGCAATTAAGCATTTTGCTTTACCTAAATCTTCTATGAAGCTGATGAGGTAAAGGGGCTGTTTAGAATGATTTGGGAACTGATTAATCCTTGCCTGTGGCTATCAGCTAGCAGCACACACATGCCCTGTTATTGGCTAACATGCATTTTTCTGCTGCCGTGCCAGAGATCAACAAACTATTTCAAACAAGAAACCTGCACGAAGGAAAAAAAAAAAAAAAAAAAAAAAAAATCATGCCTTGCTCCCAAAAGAAAACGCGCTCAGAAACAGTCACAAACCCACACTCCTAAATAACTCCCCTGGCTCACAAAATTAGGTGAAATAACTCGTTTAGAGTGCTAAGAAAATGTAAACAAAACGCCACTTTTCAGATGCAAATGGCCATGCTCGAAGGCTGGTGCTGAGAAAAAAACACGGCTGGTGATGAGAAAAAAAACACGCTTGCAGTGTGGGCGGCTTTTAATGAGGCCTTTGCGCAGCCCCTTCTGGGCTAGGACAGTGACCTCTGGGTCCGCTCCCAGCTGATCCGTGCGGATAACGACCGCTCACTGAAGGCATCCCTGGCCGCATTTGCATGGCAAATGCCCCCCGCCGCCCACCAGCAAATGAGATGTTGTTTCCCCTGCCAATTCCGCCCGGCTGCAAACGGCTCTTTCTCCTGAGGTCTCCATCAGGGCCCAGCTGCTGACGCCAAGGGAAAGATGCCGGCGGGTCCCACGGCCACTGAGGCCAGGAAGGAGCTTGGGGCCTGGCGCTGGTGCAGGATGGAGATTTGGGGAGATGGTGAGGGACTGAAGAGGGGCAGAAGAGAAGGGGGAATGAGGGAGGGCAAGGGGGAAGGAGGGAGAACAGAGGGAAAAGGAGGCTGAGGGAGAGCAGTGGGGAATGAGCCTGAGAATCATGAAAGGGAAAATGGGGGAGGCTCAGGGAAAACAGGAAAATGGAAGGAGATGGACGGAAGCTGAAGGAGATGGCAGGAAAAACGAGGCAGGCTGAGGGAGAAGAAGGGAAAATAGCAGGAAAAGAGGGAAGCTAAGGTGGAATGAAGGAGGCAGAGGAAGATGGAGGCAGACTGAGGGGAAATAAGGAAGGCTGATGGAAAACAGGGCAAAATGGAAGGAAAGGGAGGGAGGTGGAGGGAGATGGCGCGGAAAATGAGGGAGATCAAGTGAGAAAAGGGGGAAATAGGTGGAAATGAGGGTGGCTAAGGGGGAACGAAGGAGCCTGAGAGAGGTGGAGAAAGACTGAGGGGAAAATGCGGACAACCGAGGGTGAACAAGGGGAAACAAATGGAAAACGGGGAAGGAGGCGACTGAGGCAGAGCCAGGGAGAAGGCCGGAGCCTGGCACGGAGCGAGGGGGCTGCGGGGAGCGGCGGCGCCGCCGCCCCCTCGGCCGCGACGGGC
>VZSV01000338.1:237861-253285 GCA_013398735.1 Nothocercus julius
ACAAAAGCCAGGAGGGCCTGGAGGGGGGCGAGGGAGAAGTTGTGGAGGCCGCGTCCCCTTTGTAGCCGTGAGCAGGTTCTGGTTTCCCTTTGTTGGGGAGGGGGGAAAAAAAAAAAAAATTACCCTGCGTTTTCACAGGAGCAACTTTGGCTCGTGGTGCTGAGGAGCTCTGGTTCCCGGTTTTGTTCCAACTCCCGGCCCGGTTTGTAGTGATTTGAGGACGGGAGCGACGTGTGTGAGGAGCCCAACTTTCCCTCCTCGCTCAGCAGTTCTGTTTTATGCCTCGTTTTGCTCTTCCCCAGCTAGGCCCATCTGTTTCCCAGTTAAAATTTCTCTGCTGTTTCAGTCACTTCGGCGGATGCCGTAGCAGTGACAGCCATTTGTGCCCTGCTGGAGAAGCGGGGGGACTTGCTGGCAGAGGTAGCCTGATTTGAGGGGTAATTATGGAATTGATACGGCGAAGCCGCAGAGCAGGCGGCGAGCACAGAGAAACGCTCGCCTGCGAGCTGTGGAAATACCAGCGGTAAAGCGAACCCACACATACCTCCTGTGTGAGCTTAGGATTTAGGCAGTCTGTCTCCACATCGTGCTCCAGCACCCCAGAAGAGATTTCTCTGAATAAAACACAACGTGCCTTTTTTTTTTTCCCCCCCTTTCTCCTTAATATGGTACATGAGAACAGACTGCAGTGTGCACTCATTTTTAGTGCAGGAACGAGATGGAGCCAGTGTCGATGTGTCCTAAAGCACACAGCAGGAAAGACGACCTGCCAAGAGAACCAACTTGCAGGGGAAGGTGACGTGTAGAAAGATTTCTGTAAGGTAGATGAAGCCATTCGGTGTTTCTGTCCCCAAGTCTTAGAATGGATGCGCGGGATGGCAGCTGAAGGTATTTATTCTAAAGATAATAGCCTGGAGGAATGTGTTACGGTTGTAGTTGAAGTTGGAGCTTAACTGGGGTTCAAGAGGATCGAGCTTTGATGCCTGGTGAAGCTCCTGTGTGATCTTTTTTTACAAAGAGAAAAAAAAGAACCGAGTTTTAAGAATGATTTATGCTTATGTCAGAAAGTACCAATCTTACTCTGAAAATCATTTTCCTATAACATGTCAGGTTGGATATGCAAAATACTTTGCTAAGTGTGAATCTTGATCTTAATCTCTGTTGTAGTTCCTCAAATGTAGAATGGGGCCAATACTCTTTCTAAGCTTTTCTCTAGATTTGAGGGATTAACCGAATGTAGATTCGTTTTGTTACACCATGCTCTCAATTTTGGCCCATGTGCACTTGTATTTTAGACAATAGGAATAACAAGACATTTACTTTTGAGTCTTAGGTGAAGAAGGGGGCAAGGACCGTGAACTGCTCCACTTGTTCAACTTCCATTTGCTGAGGCTGGATTTGGTGTGTTAAATTTTGAGATGATTATGCTGCTGGTTGAGTTTAGGTAATGGGTATGCCCAAATTTAATTTAGTAAAGAGACAAGTAGCTTGGGTATGATTTCTTGCGCAGACCTTGCCCCAAGATTTGTTGGATTTAACTTTTGTTTGACTCACAGTTGTCTTTATGATGTTACATCTTTTTCTTTACTCTTTTGCTTTCTCTTACTGCACCGGGTCTGCAGTAATGTCTGGATCTTCACAATTAATTTAATTTGGCTTTAAAACATATAATTTTTGTGTGTGTTTGTGTGTGCACACTTTGAATGAGACCCTGAATACACCCTTTTTATTCCATGATTAGTATCCAGGAATCCGGGAGTGCAAATCAAAATCGAGTCATTTTAGTGCAAGTATTTGTTATACCTGAGACTTTGTCTTTGAAAGTCCATTAATAAAACATGTAATAAATGCCTGAAGCATCGTAGCTATACTCTAATGAATGACGTGTTTATTCTAGACAATATCATAGTCCAGCAATTCATGATCTAATTTGTTCTTTTAGGATTACATTTCTGTCAATGCTATGAATTCTGTGAGCTGTGAAAAGCAAGTTGTTCTTGATTTCTCTCTGACACTTTCTAGTAATAAAAGTTCTGCGATTAGAACCTTGCTGACAATTTAGTCAATACGTGACACAGATAAACCTGCTCCTTTTCTAAAACAGTTTTCTCTGCAATACTAATATTAGGAAAATAATTAGGTGGGAAATGGTGCTAGGAGCTATTTTTAATGATACCTTCTCTGACTGACAACAGTTCAGTTTTCAGAATGAGCCTGATCTCCCTCCGGAGGCAGTTGTGTTCTTCTCCTGCTGATATCTAGCATTATCTGTCAGTGAAGCTCAATATTATATATAATATGTAACCTGTTCCCTTTTCCTTACGCCCTTACCTCTGTCCTAAAACAGTGCACAGTTCAAGTAAAGCTGGAGCTGGGGCACCGCGCCCAACTGAGGAAAAAACCCACAACCGAAGGGTTTACTCATGACTGGATGGTGTTTGTCCGTGGCCCAGAGCAATGCGACATCCAGCATTTTGTGGAAAAGGTGGTCTTTCGGCTACATGAGAGCTTCCCTAAACCCAAACGCGGTGAGTATGTTTTTGACGATGTGTAATTAGGCCTTTTTCGCCTGCGAGCACATTGTGCAGGCCTGGTTTGGTCTTGTACTGTCACATTTCAATAAAATATTTCCTTTGAAAGGAGAAAAAATGTGCATTGCATGCACTTGAGTCTTGACCTTTACCATTTCTGTTGAGGAAGGTCGGGGAGAATGGGTCCTTTCCTCTAATGAAGAGGTCAGGGGTGAGGTGCTCACTCCTCTTACTTAAGCATTAGTATATTCAGCTTCTGAAGACACTTCGTGACTGCAGAAGGTATTTCATGTTGCAGAATAGGAAAGATGGGTTTCATTGGTTGATCTGAGCCGACAAAAGCTGGAAGCATGTGATTTGTGTGAGGTCTTCAAATACTGCAGTGGTGTATAAATATTGTTATATATTGGCTTTTGCATTGGGCAGAAAGCAGCTATCAGAATTCTTGCAATTTCTAGCCTACGAGGGCCAAGTCAGGTAGTGTTTAAGCTGATATAAATCAGTGCAGCCCAAAGGGTGGTCTCTTTACCTCTGCCCATACGATCCAGCTGCACACGTGCGTACAAGTGCTGTGCACCCAGCTGGGTTCGGGAGGATATAAACATTTTCTAACATCATTTTCTGCTGGATTATCCTTTACTGTTTTTGAATGTGCAGCAATGTGAACTTTACTGTTGGCATAAGATGACAGGAATGCAAGGCTGAGGGTGGAAAAGCAGGATTTGCCCTTTTCGGCAGCAGCACAGCCTTAGATCTGCCTAAGATTGTGTAACTGCATGTGCAGTGTTATTGTTAGGTAGTGTTACCAGGAACGCTGACTGGCTAAGGGTACTGCTATAAATTACTTCATAACACACATTCTTTGAAACACCATTTTTGGAAGCTTGCTGGTCAGGCAGGATGTTTTAGGACTACTGACTTCACTGGTTATTTGTGGCAGTCCATGGTGAGGGAATACCTCAAAGGTGTTCAGCTCATAAAAGCAAGCATCTAGTAGGTATACGTTGTTTATGGCTCTTTAGGATTGATGTGGTAAAACTGATATATTATAAGCAACTGTGATACTGAGATGGAAAGTAATTCATAGAATAAAAGTTACAATCTGCTCTGCTACAATTCTTATCAGCAAGTGTAATTAGTCTGTTACAAACATCAGCATTAGAATAGTGCATCCTCTCTGCTCAGTGGGTTACTGTATCATCTACCTTTAAAAGAGGCATTTTTTTTTCCCTTCTCAGGGTTTTTAAATATTTCTTTAAGCTTGCTCATGATGCCACTTTGCCTTTGACCAAAGAGTGTCAGGATTGTACTTAAATTGTATGGTGAACAAAAAAAAACAGAAAAGCCCAGCATGATTGGATTTTAATTAATATGAGATTGGAGTTAAAGCAAATCAAGAGGTTTGGGTTATTTTTATATATGCTCTTCTGTCATAGTTGAGTGTGAGGAATTTTGAGTGCTGCTTGCTTCTGTCTGATGGTGAAAGTGCTTAGAATTGGAGATAATTTAGTGACATTAAGGGAAATTAATTTGTGTATTTTTTAGGTTTCAGGGAAATAGTGTTTACTAATTGTATTAATCCCTTGAAATTCTTTAGAGAGGTAAAGACTTGCATTAACTTCCCCTGATTACTTCGTTGACTTTATTTACATGTACTGTAGTGCATGAATTATATGCAAGTGCATCCAGTTCCCAAGAGGGAGAACATCTGTGGTGTCGTGTCTGTGCTGACAGCAGGTCTATATAGTTAATTCATGGCCAAATGTTTCTAGATTCCTTCAAGTCCAATACCGCTGCACAAAATACAGTGGTAGATGGTAGGAAGGACTCTGCAACATAAAGAGACAACTCATGGTGGGGTTCATAAATGTTGGATCTTAAAAAATAAACTTTACCTTTCTGTACCGCTCACATTCCCAGCATTTGGGAAGTGGCGTTTGTTGCAAGACAGCTTTACAAGGCGCTCTGCAGCGTGGAGCAGCAGAGAAAGGTAATTGTGTTTCACCGTGAGGAGAGGGAAGCAACTGGGCCGAGTCTTGGGAATGGGAGTGTATTTTATGTCTCCTTTTTGTGGGAGGAGCTAGGAGCGGTGCTCAGGCTCTTAACTAAGACCATGACTACCATCTTATTTTGGTTTTCAGGAAGGTTGATGTTTTAAATGCATCCTGAGTTGCCAGAGACCCATTTCTCATCTTGCAACTCCTTTTTGCGTCAGATTAAGTTGCGCTATGATACAAATTCATGTTTGTGTGTATTTTCTTTACAGTATGCAAGGAGCCCCCATACAAAGTGGAGGAGTCTGGCTACGCAGGCTTCATTATGCCCATTGAAGTGTACTTCAAAAATAAGGTAGAATCCGATTCCTGGTCATATAATTGTTTTGAGCTGTGCCAGATCCTGAAACTGCCTGACAGAAAGACTCTTAAGTTACATGACTGTTTTATGTGTGTGGGTTTTATTACTCTAATAAATAGAATTTAACTGGGAGTTGGAGACTCCTGCCAGACTTAAAGAGAGCATTTCGTAGAAATGGAGCTATATAGAAAGCTAACCTTGGGATAGAGTGATGGGCCATGAGATTCTGAAATACTATTTTATATATAACCTATAGTTTTTATTTACAGTCTATTTAAATGTTTTTATTTACAGTCTTATTAACATAATTGTGCAAATGTATCAGTAGTGTAGGACCAATACAAAGGTTTGTGTTTATAGGTAACATCCTTACAGTGATATTAAAACTATTGTCGCTCTGATTAAATAATTTTCCAGAAAGAAAGCATTTAATATTTTTAATCTCAAGATGCTTTGCCAACCAGTATATATAAGTTAGAATTTGGGATTTATTGTGTGCTCTAAGTCCTACCACAGAGGTCACATGCTTGAACAAGGTTATGAAAATAGGGATTTGGTCACTTACATATCAGGTCTTTCCATGCAGTTGTTTTGTTAAGCATAAATACTGAATCTTTCTGGGTTTGATTACTGTGTTTAGAATAAAACGTGAAAGTTGCTGTGCTTATTATTGCAAAGAGGAACCTAGATAAACTACAAATTTAAACATTAAGTCACCTCACAGTATTGTAAGTTCCCACCCACTCTCTGCCCAAGCACAAGCAATTAGCACATGTTTTGTGCATAGCAGACCACATGTAATATCCTATTTCTACTTAGCTTAGCAGCAGCATCTACCAACACATCTCCTACAAATGTATCTGGCTGTTTTCCTTCTCACCTACTTTAGGACAGTGTTTTATTCTGCTGGCATCACCCAGTTGCTCCTGTCCCACTCTGTAAATTTTATGCATTTGATTTAGTGATTAGCCAAATAGCAAGACTGAAAACTGCCGGACGAAAACTTTGTTTTCTAAACCTGGAGTGTTTTGCCCACAGCTTTCTTGGGGGTGGGGTAAGCCAGAAGGATGTGAAGAGAAATGACTGTTAAGAGAGCAGGGGATGAAAGTAGTTGACAGAAGCAAAGGCACTGGAAACTACAACTTGAGCACACAAAACCAAAAAAAACTTCAAAGGCTTAAAAGTAGTTTGACTTCTGGTGGCTTTTCTGAGGTTTTGAATGGAAATCAGGAAATTGCTCGTCTGTGCTATGTTCAGGCTCAGTTCAGGCTCAAAATCTACCTTCACATTCATAGAATCATAGAATGCTTAAGGTTGGAAGGGACCTGTAGAGATCATCTAGTCCAACCTCCCTGCACATGCAGGGTCACCTACAGCATGTGGTTCAGGGCTGCGTCCAAGCAGGTTTGGAAGATCTCCAGAGAAGGAGACTCCACAACCTCCCTGGGCAGCCTGTTCCAGTTCCTGACAAATAATGTACACTCCTCTCCTCTAATGGCTGGGAAGGGGAGTCTTGCATGACTGACGATGAGTGAACTACGTTTTGTTGCTACTCTTAACTTTTCTTCCCTTTCCACCTAATGTTTCTCACGGTTGGTTTTTCCCTGCAGACCTCTCACATATTCTCCCTCACTGCTGTTTCTTCTTGAGATATATATATATATATGTTTGTATCTGTATTTGCGCTTGTTTGTGTTGTCTGCTGTCCATATTCATATGTTTTCTGTCTTTCCATCCCGTGTATTCACAAACTCCTTGCTGAGCATGGAGCTGACAGCTTTTCTGAATCTAACTTGGTTTCACGCCCACTGGGGTCATCGCTGTGCATTGTTTCTATGCACATGACTTCATAGTTGTGCTCTCTAACATTAGGGATGTGATGACTTTTTTAAAAAAGGGAAATAGGTGGCCCCTGTTCTTGGTGGAAACAATGGAAGTGGCAGCTACTTTGGGAGAAGGCGGCTTGTTTTTGACCTTTTTGTGCTCAGAGGAATGGAAAATAGCTTTAGTTCTAACGATTTTTAAATGAATCTTCAAAATACTTGTCTGCTCAATTTGTAGATGTCAGTATTATAGGGAAGCTCTCCTTTGCTTTTAATCTGATTGCTTAACTGGCTAATTATGGAGCTCAGGACAGCACCTTCATCACATTAAATTGGGGCAAGCTGTGTTTGAAGGGGGGAATGTAACCGCTTCCATCTTCCAACACAGCATTTGAGCTGACCTCTTTTTTCAAGTTCAGCCATTATATGAGCTATATCTAAGTTTGCTTTAATATTTAGTAGTGATTTTTGTAGTCCTTATGGCAGAAAATGTTATATTATCTTCATACTTGAAAATTAAATTTGGTACTTCTGATTCTTGTAAGCTTAAAAGCTGCCTGAAATTGGGAAAGCTCCTCAGATCCTTCTTGCCCAGTGCTAAAGCCATCTTGAAATACCAAGTTCTGTCATTATTTCAGGAAATGGAAAAGTAAGAGCTGAATGGGCCTGCAAAGACAGAAGATGAGCAAAGGTGTATAGTAGAAATTCAAAAGAGAAGGAAAGAGAAAAAAAGAAGGCATGGCAAAGGTTTGAAATGTAGTCTGTGTTCTCCTTCACTGGTGAATGTGACATTAAAGCACCTAATAAATAAGTATTTCTTTACTACCGAAAGGCCATATGTTCACTCCAGTCTCTCTAAACCTGTTGACACTGGTGGGGATCAGCTGTTCTGTGTGGAGCACATATTGTCCTCAATTTGCCCGAATTGATTACAGCATTTGGGACTCATCCTTGAGAAACCCTTTTTCAAGTAGAGATATTACGGATTGATCTTGAGATTGCATAGAAAATGATGTGCTTCATAGGTAGCTGGACAAAACGAGGAGGGTGATGCTTTTCAGCCATATGTTCCCTATGTTCTAGCAAGTTTTTGTGATGACGGAAGTGTATCCTTTCAGTCAAAATGAGAATCAGAGCAGCTTTAGGTTTTATTTATCAATGCATGTTTATTGATGCTTTATAAAAGTGAGAAGCAAGAGGATTTGAAGAGAGAGAGTGAGCTGATCTGTGAAGACTCATCTTTTCTAGGACTGGCTGAAACTTTTAATTCCACAATTTAAGCTTCTTCCTCATTTTTTTTTTTTTCCCATTCTCTGTCCGAAGTTGTTGAATAGGATGGTAAGTAAGGGTTGTCAGAACCAGTTTTCCTTGCTTTGGCTCGCAGAAACAGTCCTGTCCACAGCTGCAGGATTTTTTTTTTTTTTTTTTATTAAGAATGTTTTAAGAATGTCTTTTAATGAACTTCATTTATTTGCTTTACTTTTTAGGCAGCTTTGCCTAAAAATGCCTATTAACTCCTTTCCTATGTGTACAGCACTTTTTCCCTTACTCATTTGGAGCAGGAGAGCTGGTGCTTTTGGCACCTCTGAAGCTTTTGATGCCTTTCTGTCTCACCAGGAAGTGTCAGTGGAGTATTAAAAGTGGTGTAAGAGCCTTCTTTTACCCTGAAGAAATACAGCTGTGGTGGGATGTGCAAAAGAATCCTTCCTGTGCTGTATTCACCTTAAGTCCTTTCTCCGTCTTGTCTTTTGAATTATAGAGCAGATATTTTTATATGCTGATGTGAACCTGGTGAGTTTGTTTTTCCGAATTTGCTGGGGTGTCAAAGTGGCTTGAACAAGCAGCAAGATTTGCATTCCCGCTTGGTGTCTGTGACCAGCTAGAACCTTTGTCTCCGTAACTGAACCTGAAAAATAAATGGCAGGATCCCAGCAGGTTAAATCAGAAAGGTTTTGCAAGCACAGCTGAGTAAAGGTAGCAGATCATTTGGGACTGTTGCACTGAAATGTTCCTGTGCTATTGCTATTTTTGAACCCTTTGTGTTTCTTCCTGTAATGAGGGCTGCTCTTAGTAGCTTCTGCTGCTTGAATCAGTGCAAACTGGGTACAATAAAAGCAGTGCTGTTTCTCTACAACTCTTCCCTGTTGCTCTCCCCCACCTGATTTCAACAATCTTGAGATTTTTTGTTTGTTTGTTTATTTTTCCTGCCCTCATTGTTGTCTCCAAATACATCTCTTACAGCAGTGGCACATGTTAAGCAGGAGGCTGTAATACAGGTGCATCTGTGGCTTTAAGTTGTATTTCTGTATCCTAGTTAGAGCCCACTCCCCTCAAAAGCCCTTCATGTTATTGCAAAGGAAGGCAGAAAATCTTTCTGCAATATAGATAAGCTGTTGTATTAAGGTCTGTTTAAAAGATATTACCTACAAATTTGAGAGTTAAGAGATAAAAGGGTCTCAGGATTTACGTTATGGAATACCAAATATAGGGTCTTTTCCCTTAGTGAAAAGAGAAGAAAAGTGAGGTTTGTTTTGTTTTGGGTTAGGTTCCATGTAAACTTTATATTCTTCTCTTTCCTATTATTTGTAGATATCATATATATATATCTATATAAGTCTATGTGTGTATACATATATATATATAAATAAATACTGGAGGAAGGGAATAATGTGTCTTTCAAAGCAGTGCGTAGGTGCTTGTATAGCAGGGAAAATGGAACTTAAAGCACCCTTAAAACAAGGTTTGGGGATCTTCAATATTATAGTAGTTCATAAAAGTCTCCTAAGAAAGACTGCTGGAGAGCTTATTTTTACCTAATTCACTCTATTCAACAAACTGGGGCAAGATTTGCATAGATTTGAGTATGTTTCAGGGGTTACTTATTTACTCAGTGTTGCTCAAGGAGGAGTTAAAATTCATCTTTTTTGCCTTTAAGCACAACCACTCTTGCTCGTGTTTTTCAATCCATGCTATATGGATTTCTGTATCAAGCCTTCGCCATATCTGTGCATGCTGCACAGGAGCAGTGCATAATCCTCACTTTCAATCTGTTGGAAATTCCTAGGTATTATCAGCTCCACGTGAGCAGACTGGTTTCCTAGCTGAAACACTCATGCTGAGCGTTTCAGTAGCCCTACAGCTAGATATATTGCAGTGCCTGGCACGAAAGCATTGGGAAATGTAGCAGCTTCACCAGCATCGTACCTTGGGTTTGTAAGTGTTAGTAGATGAATAAATGCCCCACTTTGAAAATTAGGAAAAATATACTTGCTGCTTCATTAAAGTGATTGCCTTAAAACAGAGGAGAGTTCCTCAAACCAGCTGTCAATTTAATTAACCCTGTAATATCTCAAAAATTGGCCTATTCACTTTCAAATGTCCTGGCTCTGAGCTCAGTGGAGGACTAGTCAGACGGGTTGTGCAGCCTGGAAAAGGGGTTTCATTTATAGAGACGTTATGAACCGGTTACAGCTAAATGACTCTGTCAGGCTGGATCTATGGCAAAAAGGAAGTCGTGTTAGAAGTTATGGTTATTGAATAACCATGAGGCTGCTTCCTTGGTGTGCTAGATTTCTTGTAGATAATTTTGTTTTATGGCTTTCTAAAAGTGATTTATGAGCTCTGTGCACACGCTACCAGTGAAATTCTTTTGATTTGTGCGGGTGGCAAAGGGCACACACCCTGCCTTACAAACGGGACCAGGAAATTTCAACAAAAGACTTTGAATAAAATCCTGCTCTTACAGAAAGTGCCAAAAGAACTTTAACCTGTTACTTCAGTACTCCAAAGTAAAATAAAGCAACTCTAGAATTCATAACAGTGCAGCCATGAGGCTGGAAAATAGCAAGGTTAAAGTGCAGCGTGTTCAGATTTGGAGACCAGTAGTGGAGTGGAGTGATTCTGTGGTTGGAGGGAAATTTACAGGGACCGCAAATGCTTAGAGCTTGGCCCTGACTTTGCAGTGCACTCTTCTGGCTGACTTCTCCATTGGCACCTCAGACTTAAGGGGCAGATAGAAAGTGAATTTCTGAGATGGCTTCCTTGAAGATCCCATACCAGACAGTTTAGAAAGGGTTATGGTCAGGGGAACAGTAAAATATTCACAGTCTCTTCTGTTTTCAGTTTCTTGATCGATTTGTTGAGGGTAGAAGATCAGCAAATGGATCTATTTAAGGGTCCAGCTTGACTTGCCTATGCAGTTGCTACTCAAGCAAGTAACGTGGGAGTGTGTGAAGTGGCAGAAGTGACAGTTTTTTCAATGCTGACTGCCTGTACCAAAGTTCTTGCAGTGAAAAAATATCTGTCCTCCATCACAGCTCCAAGCAGGAGGACAGGCAGATCCCAGCATCTTACTTGGAAAGGTCTCAAAGTCCAGCAGTGTGGGTTTGCTGTGGCTTTCCATTTAGATATTCAGGTCAGTTGGGAGAAGTGTTCCTGAGCTTTCCGGTGTGAGTGTGTTTGTTCTTGTTGTCAAGAAGATAACATGTAGGAATTCTGGATGCATTCATTTTTGGAGTGCTTTGAGCTGTAATTATTAGCTGTGGAAGCAGTAAATGAGGAGAGTAAGCCAACAAAGCAGCTTTCTGCTATGAGACTTTTGCAGTTTTCTTGTAGGAAATATTTTGTTTGAAATTCTTCCTATGGAATTAAAATTTAGAAACTTAGAAATTCAAAACAGTGCTGTAATCTTTGATGGAACTGTTTACTTGGATGGTGTCTCCTGATGTCCTGAGAGGATGGAAAGGATATTTTAATGATTGTAATACTTAAATTAGACTTGGTTCCCAGAATGGTCATGATCTTAGAGTCTGAGAAAAACTTTTAATTTTGCAAACAGTGGAAGGTAATCATGGAGATATGAATATTTGGAAGGTTCTGTGGAACTTTTGAGTCCATGTAAATGAGGGGATATGTAAGATAAAAGGGAAATGAATCCTCGGCTACAGTTCCCATTTCCCACTCTGAGAGCAAACAGGCAGATGATAAAGCAGAGCTCTGATAACATGAGATCAAAATCTAAAGCCTGTTTTTTGCTAATATGTCCAAGATGAACTGATTCCATGTTGTGAACCGGGAAGAGCATTTTAGAAACAGTTCTTTTCGGGTTGCATTTGGTTTTCTGTTCAGCCTTCATTTAATTTTGTTAGACTATGAGCAAACCTATGCAGCTGCTGTAACTCCAGTGTAAGAATACACTAACAAATGCAGAGCTAACTAATGATTCGGTAAATGAAAATGGTCCTTGCAGCAAAGCAATACATTTGCAGGTAGATGTTTCTTTCCTCTTCCCATTCATGTATTTTGATGGACCTGGAGCAATTTCAAGTGGACCGGTATTCTCCAGAATTCTTCCAAGAGAGATTTTTGAAGACCCAGCCTTGTTTGTTAGGGTATTTTTGTTTTCTGAGATGAGGTGTTTCTGTGGTCTGTAGTTGCTTAGGTGTCTGCCTTCCCCTGTTCTGAGAGGGAGTTGAGATCCAAGAACGTGACTCCCAGGTAGGCTCCTGGTACCACTTTTGATGTAAACCAGATGGACTCACAGATACAAATTTTATCAGTGGGAGTACAGCAGTTTGTACAAGCAGTGGCTTCGCTAGCTGCATCAGCATCCCCCAAGCAAACAGCAGGAATCAGTGTGGTCTGAAGCAGTTTGACGCTTCAACCTATTTTCAGCAAATCTAATGGCTTGGGCGAGGAGCCTGCGGCGTCTGTTCCCGTACAACAATGCGACTGCACCAGGAAACCAAGCTGCTGGATATGAATTGTGGAAAGGACTGCTGGGCAGCTGCTTGATGTTGTGCACTGAATGAGGCATGTGGGATGCATTCATGTAAATACTGAATGCACTGCAAGGCTCTGCATGTTTTACAGGAGAGTTTTTTTTTTTTTTCTTTTGCCACATTTGAATTTTCCTCTTGAAATAGAGGAGATGCCATAATACTCGGAAATGTTGCATCAATATTTGTAAAGAACAAGTAGCTTGCAGCATTCCTGACTTTCAAAATGCAAAGGGACTCCAGCAGCGTCCTGTTTTGCACAGCAAAATGCACAAGAGTTTCCTCTGCTTCTGCAGCAGGTGGAACAGAAGCAGTGAGCCGCAAATGATCCCCAATCTGCACACAAACTCCGGATTTCTGGAGTGAAAGTGCTCTTAGAAAGTTCAAAAGCCGGGGATATCTTCCCATTCAGCCGCTGCAATATGCATACTGAAAAGGATTTAAGGATTTTACAACCCAAGTCATTCTTTTATCATTGCATTGAATCTTTTCTTAGTATCCACAGAGATCCTGCAAGTTCGGAAGTTGCCCTTTCTCTCAGTAAAGGATTATGCTTTCCTTAATATTGATATTTATAGGGCTTTTGTTTCCCAAAGAAGATAGCATCAGAATTTCAGTGAAAGCAGAATATTAGACTAAAGTTCATATACTTGCTTTTCTGGGGTTGCTTTACACTGCTTTAAACAGACAGTTAACCAGTTAGTGTCTGTGTCTCTAGTTGTGTGGGGTGGTTTTGTTTTTGTTTTTTTTTTTCCCCCAGGGAAAAGCCCTGTCTGACTTTCTGGTGAAAGTTATGTTAACTTCAGGCATGTTCAACTCTTTTTTTTTTTTTTTTTTTTTTCCTGGCTTTGAAAAGCTCTTTGATCTCATGATGAAAAACTATGAATGCAACACTTACTCAGTGGGTTTTTTTTTTTCAGGGATTTTTAGGAGTGACCATTTGAAACCTCTCACCTAGTGCGTTTGCCAAACTTCTGGTTTCCCAAAGTTTTTTGCTTTCTTGGTTTTAGGAGGAACCGAAAAAGGTTTGTTTCACATATGACCTCTTCTTAAATTTGGAGGGAAATCCGCCTGTGAACCACCTCCGTTGCGAGAAGCTGACTTTCAACAACCCCACCAAGGAGTTCAGACGCAAACTTATTAAAGCTGGCGGGGTAAGTGCTGAGGAGGTCGGAGAGCTGAAGAAATTGGAATATGGCTGTTAATGCTAAGGCAATAAAGTCTCTGCAGAGATGGAGAGCTTGTGAACAGCCCATGCTGCTCATTCGACAGTTAGGGCCATCTGTGACCTGTTGAGTGTCGTGAACTGTATCAATACAAAAGAGTTTGAGAAAATGGAGGCGTTTTCAGCGTATTCCTGATTTGTCTTTGCCACAGGAAAGATTAATACTTGGCACTTCTTCGTCAACTTATGTCCTCCAATTCTGATGCTTGCTTAGATAATAAAAATTAAGACTTTGGAGTAAAGATAGCTGTTGGGGGGGGGGAGGGAAACAGATGTAGTCCTAAAAGGCTGGTTCAGTGGGCAAATTACTACTAGAAGATGCAGTGGTAGGCTAAAGAAATTATCTTCAGGTAACTATGCAAGATCTAGGCAATTTAGTACCAGTCACAATGTGCATGAAGCTATTAACCAGTTGGAGGAGGTCACGAGGGTATTCTGGGCACTCCCATATATGATAATATATAATTCCATTCTGTTCAAGGACTTTATTCAACATAAGCTTGATTGCTTTCAGAATTTTTTTCTGCAAGACATCTTTCCAGCCTGAACAATATTTAAAAGAAGAGGGAGGAGATGAAAGTTGTGAGGAAGTTTGTCAAGCATAAGTTGTACGAGTGGCAAGTATTCCAAGCTGATGTGTGCAGATCTTTGTTGGTAGTCCAGGGCTTTTCTGCTTTGGGAACCAAGAGGAAGGTGCTTATTTCAGCCATAAGATGGCTAGAACAGAATTTACTTATTAGGATTTTGGTCGTGCATGATAGAGTTCTTTAAATATCAAAATGTTTCATCCGTGAATCTTTTTTGATGCTGTTCATCTGATACCTTCTTGACTGCGTACTTCATCGACAGAAGTTAGGGAGTAAGTTTTTCATCCGAACTCTTTGATGGGATTGCTTTAAATACAGGGAAGGTAAGAAGAACAGATGTGTCATAGAGGTCCACACTTTGTGTTGAGATCTTTCAAGAGAGAGTCCCATGGATTTTTTTGGAAAGAATCCAGATTTTCCCACATCGATGGAATCTTGCGCGTTCCTTCTGAATTTACTTTGCTTCCAAACTGTTTGAAGAATAAAAGCATTGGCAGTAGAACACATAGTTCTTGTCCACAGCTCTATTGCCTGCTCATGCTCAGAGTATCAGAGTTCCCGTTGGGAATGACACTTGATATTACATCTTGCCTTTTATTCTTTATGTTTTTAATGTTCTGTATTTCAGGCATTGCCTTGGGACTAAGCATCTTAACTGGAATTATAGAGACAATATCTTTTATGGCCTTTAAGGGAAGAAAAGATCTAAAAGATGAATAATAGTGTGTTTCTTGAGCGAGTGACTTAAGCTAAACGTGTGTTAATAGTCAATGTTTCTTTACTCCTACATATTTTTTTCTCCTCTTTATTACTAGGTGATGGTAATGCCAGAAGGAGCAGAAACTGTTTCAAGGCCAAGTCCTGATTATCCTATGTTGCCCACAATACCACTCTCCGCCTTCTCTGATCCCAAGAAAACCAAACCATCCCACGGGTCAAAGGTCAGTGAAGCTTGCTTTTCAGTCACCCCAAGGTGCAATCTTTCAGGTCTCTGCTCCTCAGCCTGTTTAGCTGCTGCTTGTAGCTACTTCTTACCTGGAAAACTTCCCTTGTACTCTGTGGCCGAGTCTTTGGGCAGTCTGCATCGTCCCTTCTTTCCTGCAGCTTCTTCCCAGTTAGAGCATTG
>VZSV01000338.1:253305-287356 GCA_013398735.1 Nothocercus julius
GTTAACATGTGGTCATCAGCAGCAGGGCTTGTCGTCTCGCGTAAGCTTGAGATAAGAGCATCTGTCTAGGATGTTTCTTCTCTTGCCCTCTAAATTTAGGAGGGTTCTTTATTGTTAGACTTCTCTGGAGGGAAATTTAAAAAGAGAAATAAATGTCCAAGACTAGGACTCTCTGGTGAACCAAATCTTGCTGCTGAATTGGTAGAGCAGAGAAAGTTACATTAAGTCCTCGCTGATCATTCTGACTTGTGTCCATGATGCTGAAGATGAAATATGTGCATCTTTTGCTGTCATGTAAAACTGTGTTTGAAGTCCTGAGGGATTTCAATTTCATAGCAGCAAGGCTAAGTATAGAGTCAATGTTTCATCTATCAGTAGAGCTACTGGGATAGTGGCATAAAGAGCATAAAATATGCTCTACTTGGTGAAACTAGTGATTTCAAGATTTGATGTTTGCCTCTAGCTATATCTAGCTACATGTAGTTCCTGAGAGTTCAGAAGAAACTCAAGTTTTTTTCCTTTCACTTGTCTCATGAAACTACCTTTGTATAATTGTGCATAGGAGGGCCTATTCTCTTGATATTCACAGCATGATTTGAAACAGATTGCATATGCTTTATCAGTCTGAACAGTCACAAACATTAACAGCAGTTCATTTTGTAGTGTAATTCAATTCTGCTTCCCATTTTCTTTGGGGCTCTGAGCTTTTATTACTTGGCTTTGGCCAAGTCTTCTGATCTTGATATCACAGAACAGCGTGAAGATGGCTTATCTGTTAGTGGCTGATTTAATTTTTGAATTAAATGTTAGAAAATGGAGAAGAAGAAAGAAAAAGGCCACATGAACTCTGGTGAAAATCACCAGTGGCTAAAGAAACAGCTTGCTTCCCTTCCTCCACATTGCCCTGAAAGGTGCGCACATGTTTGAATCTCAACTTGTCCAGTTCATATTACAGTGTTTTCCTGCAAGATTTATTTCTCTTAAGTGTTGAGGTCATATATAAATTGCAAAGGGCCATACTCCTTTGGCATTGCGTATACCTGTCGTCTAGGGTAGGCAGGGTCCAAGTGATTGCTGTCTCAGTGCTCTAATTCAGGTTGATAAATGCCTGTTGTTACTGGAGACGTTGGCTTTCTTGTGGTTGTGGGGGAATTGAGTGTTTTTGCCAAGGTGCAGTTTGGTTGACATGGTAAGTTCAAGGCTGGGCTGCCAACAGAACTTGCTTTTGCTGTGACCATGATTTAATCTAATAGATATCTTCAGTTGACTGCTCTTTTCCCCCTAAAGCTTGTGTATACTGAAGGAAAACTGTAGTGAAACTCTGTGTAAGCCAGGTTGACTGCGTTCACTCTTACCTGGCTGGAGACATTTACCCTCCAGATGAAATCTGAGCTAAACCTCTAGCCTCTCTATGCAGACCACGAAAGGAACAGGTGTTTCTGAAGCATGTTCCATCCTGTGCTGAAGCAGATGTTTATGTGCCAAGTGTCAATAGCCTTGCAGTTGATAGACAGAAATCTCAATGTCTACCTCAGAAGTAGATAAGTTAGAGATTTGTGTGGGAGGATGTCTACTTGAAGCAAATGCTTCTGTGATTTATCAGCACGTGTTTTATAGTTCTGTGCAGAGTTTCACTTTTTTACCTAGCTTGTATGTTTCTGTTGCTGAATTTCAGGATGCAAGCAAGGAAAGCAGTAGGGCATCCAAGCCACACAAAGTAACCAAGGAGCATAGAGAGAGACCAAGGAAAGATTCTGAGAGCAAAAACTCCTCCAAAGACCTTGAAAGAGAACAGAACAAGCCTTTGAAAGACTCCTCCAGGAAACCAACCGAGAACAAACTGCCTAAGGAGGAGAAGGCACCTCCAAAAGCTGCTTTCAAGGAACCAAAACTGGCAGTGAAGGAGACCAAACTAGAGAACACCTCTCCAAAGGGTGGGCCACAGCCGGAGTTAAAGTCTTCCAGCAAGAGGCCCTCCAATGTGGAGTCACCAAAGCCTAGTGCCAAAAAACAAAAAAAGAGCAGCTCCAAAGGGGTAAAGAACATCCTAGGGACATCTCCCAGAACCTCGTCTTCCTCGTACCCAGAGAAGAAACAAACGAAGGAGAAGATGAATGCCAAAGTGGAAAAGGTAAAATCTGAAAGTGAGGCCAAGGAGATCAAAAAGCCTGTGGAAATGGAGGAGTCAAATTCAGAGGATGAAACTTCTTTCAAGTCAGAGGTGAGCATGGGTTAGAGTTTTTGAGCAAGCTGGTTTAAATTGCCGCATGAAAAATGTCTTCAGAAATAGACAAGACAGAAAAACAGACAGGCAAATGCTTAGGCATGCTTGTATCACAAAACTCTCTGAAAATTCTATCAGTATTATCATTACTGCTCCCTGCCTTACCTCCTGTTTCACATGTGCATCTCTATTCAGATGTATCTGCAAACTGTTACCTCAATGTCAGAGTTCAGGGTTATGGTGTCTCATTCATTTCTTGCAGTGACGTTTTTGAAGCACAGGTATAGACCTATTTTCTACCTGCTTATGATAACATGCTATTGAGCTTGATTTTACTTTGGAAATGGAGTAAATAGTTTCAGTTTTGCTTTTGAAATATAAATAAGTAAATGGCGGCAACAACAACAACAACCCCAACAACAACCCTTGTTCCTGACATGGCCTCTGAGAAACGTACTGTTGGCTAAAGCTCAAATACAACTACATGCCACTAAACCTAAATAAGTTTGTTGTAAAACATAAGCCAAATTAGTACTTCTAGTACTATTTTTAAGAGTTATTTAAATATCTTTTTTTCCTTTTTACAACTAAGGACATTCCTTACCCTCCATCTTCTAAAAATCTTTTCTCCAAAGAAGGCAAAATAAATAAATAAAAAAGTAGAGGGAGGGGTGGAAAAATAACTGAAATCCAAACTCTTGCTACTTTTCCCTGGAATTTTATGTTTACTATAAAAAAGCCATGCATGCTTTTAACGGAGCAACACAGCTTCCTACTGACCACCTCTAGAAAGATTTGTTTTACTAGTGTAAATCTGTTAGGTAGAATTTGTAGTATGGTTTAATTAGCCTCATAATGCAGTAAATATTGGTGGATTTATTCCAAAAAGACTTTTTTTTTTCCTCCAAAAGATTTTCAACAAAAGAATTTGAGGAAGTGCTGAATTAAGATTTTCTGCAAAACTTTGTGCAAATTAATTGAGAGGTAGCTTTTGTGGGGGGAAATCCAACAACTCCTGTCCACTTTTAGCCTTGAGCCTGAAGTGCGTTGGTGCAAAACCAGCTCCTCATCTCCATGTAAAATACACGGCCCTTACTGCAAGCCTGTGTCCTCTGCTTGTCACTGTAAACTCCCAAATATCTTGTAGCTCATCGTGTCTCAGGTGCCATCTCGCCACATCTTGACTGCAAACTGATACTGCTGCTCAGGTGTCCCCTGAAACCGCAGACGGGGGCAGTGGTCCTGCAGCGTCTGCCGCAGTCCCCTCCGTCCCCACCAAGCCGTCCACCTCCCTGCCCTCCTGCACCAGTCCTTGTGTTAGTCAGATGCTTTCCAGAGTTGCTCGAGCGTTGATCCAGGAGGAGGAAGATAGGGGGAAGAAACTGTGGCAGCTGCCAGTCAGGTCAGCTTAAGTTTCTCTGGCACTTGAATCTTCGGGATACAACTGCATAATGCATTGGCACCGGCAGAGAGGACTGTTTGAGTGGCTTTTCCACCCTGGGGGGTTTCTTTTCTGCTCCCAAGCCTGCAGTTTGCTCCACCGTCGTTTGTACTGGTACAGCTGTTAGGGATCGGTGTGGTAAGCCACATCATTAGAGCGAAGGAGCAGCTGGAGGTGGATTGGGGCCCGGAAACTCTTAAATCAGCTTCGCTGCTGAAGCCAATGGGTTGTGCAATGTGCTCTGAAGCTGCAACGCGGCCATTGCGTTGAGTTGACATCTTTGCAGGCTGCTGTTGAAAGGAACAGCCTTGCTCTCATTTGGGCTGCTGGCACAAGGGCTCCTTGCAATGGGCTGCAGAGCTTCTCCTCTTCCAGTGCCTGCAGAAAAAGTCCCCTCACTTTTTTTTTTTTTTTTTTTTTTTTTTTTTTTTTTTTTTTTTTTTTTTTTTTTTTTCACTTAAATACCATTTTGTTTTTCAGCAAGATCCTTTCCCTAGTCTGGCCTCATGCTTGGCTGCCTGAGTGCCGGTGCTGACAAAAGGGAGAGGCCGACACGGGAGGGCAGAGTTGCTTTTTGTCCCTCGCCGGCCGGCGCTTTTGTCACATCACGCATACTGTGGAGCTGCAGCCCAAGCGTGGCCACCGGCTGCCTCTGAAACGGTCCAAATCACCGCCGGGGTTAAGGGCAGGTGGAGAAAAGGGGAGTGCAGACAAAACTCATCTCCCATTAAATCACAGGCGGGGGATGGCACCTGCTAGACTTTCAACAGTGAAAAATAATAGGATTGAATCTGTGGGGAGGCCCCGGAGCTCCCTGGTCTTGAAAATACTGCTCTGCTCTTGGGTCATTTGGGCTTGTAGTTTTTCCAAGCAGGACTGCTGCCCTGTGCCCATGCACCAGCTACCACTGCCGTTAAATGGCCCTGCTTTGCTCTCGAGTAATTAAGCGTAGTAATATCACTTTTGGAGACAATTTTTCCCTTTTTAGAATTGAATAAATAAAACTCATCTTTGAGTGATTAATTACACAGAGGGGAGGATGCCAAGGTGAAAATGCTTCTTGCACCTGCTCACATCCCTCTCCTACCTGTTGACAGCATTCTCTTTGTAGCATTAACGCTTTCCATAACATATATAATATAGTATATAAACAGTAATCAAGTATATTGATTAACAGAAATATGAGCTTATTTAGCCTCTGTTTTTGGTTGCAGAAGTCACAGATGTGCCAGGAATGGCACAATTGAAGCACCAAAGGGAATGACTTAAATGAAGCTGAACTACAGCACACAGAGAATCTTTAATCTAAATCCCAAAGCAGAACAAAGTCATTTTTAGGAATCTCCTAATGGCCTTTTTTGCTAGTGGGGATGAAATAGGTGCTTTAGCTTTCACTGCCACCCTGTGGTGCTTCAGGCTAAAGCATGGGAGTGCTGTACAAGCACCCAAGGTTATGTTTAAAACATATAAAGTGTTAAAACTTTGTTCCTGGATGCTGTTAGTAGTTATAGCTCATGGCGCTTCTATTCTTACTGGTGCTTCTGGCACTTCTGAATAGTGAAAGCAGAGTTGGTTTTACAAGAGTTTTCTGGTTTCTATTAGGTTTTTCAAAATCCAGTTGGAAACAATTCAGGGGATCACTCATAAATTGGTGTAGAAATAACTGTTGGGGGGGGGGAAGTGTAGTAATAATTCAGAATATCTTAAAAGATTTTGGAAGGAAGTGACTACTTCAAGGCATCTTTTCCATGTTTAATGTCTCCTAAGTGAGATGCTCTGAAGGAATTGTGGTGGGTTAAAACACATGCAGTCTGAAAAGAAAAAAACAGGTGGTTTTGAGGGGAGCTTTGGTAGTTCATTGAGGTTGCATGTTCTTTCACACTGCAAAATAAGCTTTTTTCTTTCTTTTTTCACTTTGGCTGTTTTGCAACTGTTGAGATGATTTGGAGCTAGTGGCCTGAAGGTTCCTGTTGGGAGCTGTTTGTGCTGCTGCCCAGGAGTGCTGGGCGACAGGACACCAGTATTTTTGCAAATGTTGTTAATTGTGTGAGTGTTTTTCTAATTGAGATCTGCAGCCAGTGATGTATGATGTAGTAGGACTCTTGAATCCTGTATCTCACTGTGATCTGGATTTCTGGGTTAGAAAGGTTAAGATTTTTTTTCTTTTTTTTTTCTTTTTTTCCCCCTTTTATGGGGGGTTAAGTCTGTCCAGTCCAGCCCTTCCAACTCCAGCTCCAGCTCCGACTCCAGCTCTGACTCTGATTTTGAGCCATCTCAGAACCACAGTCAAGGTGTGTTGCAAGAACTAACATTTATTAAAGTTGTCTTTACGTAACTTGAAGGTTCATGGGAATTATATCTGTTTCTAACATCATATATGTGGTATCCCCAGAACATTACCCCTCCAATCTAAGATAAATTTTAATACAAAACAGAGATTATATAGACCTCATCACTGTCATTTGGGCAGTGCCTTGCATTGCTGCTTGTTCTGATTCAAACAGTGAGAATGCAAAGAGATAAATCCATAGTGGCAATAGTAAATAATCTAACTTTAACAAATGCTGTGTTGCTATAAATACTGTCCCTTGAGTGACTTCTAAAATGGTCCCTCCAAAATCATCCTTTTGGTTTTGTTACAGACAGAGCGGGTGGATTTGGGGAGGATTTTGCAGTTCTTAAAATTTCAACTCTGCTGTAATATTGAGAGAGTAGAACATAGCATCTTCTACCAGCACCTTTGAGCAAAATTAAAATACCAGTGACATTTTCCTGAGAACTCTTGTTTTAACTCAATGATAAGCTAATCCAAGTTTAGATGGGAGTGCTAAGATGCAAAGTTGGCCGCACGTGTCCTAGATGAATGTTGAACTCAATTTTTCTCTTCCCAGGCCCGCTGCGCTCCATGGTGGAGGACTTGCAGTCGGAGGAGTCCGATGACGACGACAGCTCTTCCGGAGAAGAGGCTGCGGTCAAAGCAAACCCTGTCAGCCGGGATTCCAGGTGGTAACAAAGCAGGAAAAAAGATGCAGTGTTGTTTCTTTCCCCTCCCTATTTTGTGTTTTCATGCTCCTTTTAGAGGGTGAATCAAAGTGGTGAGGGCAGGGAGGAAAGTGTGAGAGAAGGGACAGATGTGCACAGCAGAGGGCTGCAGAAGAGTCGATGAAAACAGCAGGGTGAGAACAGAATGGAATGAGGAGAACGTCACGGAAGCTCAAAGAGAAGGAAGCCACAGGGTGGTGGCATGTGAGGAGCTTGCAGGTGTTAGTGACAGAGCCCCTTAAAATAGTCACCTAATTGTCTCTTCCAGATCTCTGCTGAGATCTTTGATGTGTGGAGATCAGAGAAGTGGTGTTGAGGCTGTCAGCGCGTGTGCCGCTCCTGCTGCAGAGTGCTGGGACAGACCTGCGAGGTTTTGGTCTTTGCTGCTAGCATTCACTGACAGTTGGTGACTTGACCCCTCTGGGATATGATTAACAGCTGTTTCCTGCTCTGGTCAATGGAAATAGTTGAATTTCATCTGTCTCCCCTCAGGAAGTGCTGCTGTAGCCAAAACCCGGAGTCCCAGGCTGGATGCTTGAAACCAAATGCTTGGCCCAAAGAGCAGCTGCAGATTTCAAGTGACACTTGCGTTCACCAAAAAAAAATCCTTTGTGTTGCCCTGTGTTGTTATCAGCTCCACAGAAAATGAGAGACGTTGAAAGTTTGTTTTTATAGCTTTAGGGATTGGATAATAAACGCATTGGTTTTCAAGACCATTGAAATGAAAGCAGGATACCTGCTTTAGATCTGCACGGCCACAAGATGAGTAAGATATAAAAAGGATATCTCAAAGATCAAGACATGGCAGAAACACTAAATGTGTGTTTATTTTTGCCTGTGTTCTCAGTAGAGGTCTTACAGCTCTCCTGCAGCAACTTGCAGCAATTTTAAAATAAATAACAAAAATGAATAATTGCCATTTGCCAAAATCACATGGCACTTGGTTAGCTGTTCTCATGAGGCTCGACTATGAAATAGGCTCGAGTTGAACAGCTAGTTGCAATGTGTAAACTAACCAAAACTACCTTGTTTAACTCCTCAGGGAACAGAAGATGGCAAAGTTGAAGTCAGCTGTGACAGAGGGGTTCTCTGGAATTGCAAACAGTTTCTCCTGGGAAATTTAACGTGGTCTAAAATAAACAATAGCATTAATGGCCTTTGTTTCTGTTTCATTTAACTCTGTGGTTCAGCTGCCAGCAAAATAATTTCCTTTTGGGTAATTCTGTGCTGCTTGTTTTTCAGACTGAGCCTTAGTGACAGTGACAGTGATAACAGTGCAGATTCCTGCCTGCCAAGTCGAGAGCCACCTCCTGGTCAGAAACTGCCCCCAGCAAATAACAAGGTACAGCATCCTGCGTGCCCACACAGTGTGGGTCCATCAGTCTCGGGTCCTGTATTGTGTTCAGTTTGTGGTGTTAATTTTGTCTTGCACCAAAGCTTTGCTCTTTCGCTGTCTTCATCAGATGGGTAATTTCCTTCTGCTCAGGGCTGTGCATCCAAACCACTAAACTGCTGTGTTGTCTGAAGTGATTTTGGTCCCTGAAGGCTGTTTGTTTTATCCTCAGGCATCTGGAAGAAAAAGCCCCGAGTCTTGTAACAAGCCAGAGAAGATCCTGAAGAAAGGAACTTATGACAAGGTGTGTTTAAAGATTTGCATGTTATAATAGAGTTGTTGGTTGCTAGTTAAGATTTCTGAGTGAAAATAATTTGAGTCAGTCTAGGCTGTTCGGATTGCTCTGCTTTGTCAGGTTAAAGACTTGAATACAATGAAAAACAGATGGTGAAAGAATAGACTTGAGAGATTGACATTACAGAAATTGTGTAGCTTAAATAACGGACCCCCATGTCTTTTCCATGTGCAAAATGTCAAAATTGCTTTGTTTGTTTGCTCTTAGTCTCAACAGCTGTGTGGCCACTGCTGCAGCAGTAAGAGCCTCTTCATCAAAAGGCAGTTTTCATCGATGCTTGATCTTACAAGTTAAAGATTGCTTTATGCTCTGCTTTGCTGTTTTAGTTGAAACCTTTATTTATTCAGTGGTTTGACCTTCATTCTTGCCTCCCAAGGAAGATCGAGCAGTGTATATGCTTCTAAAGTGTGGTTTACTTGCAAGCAAATAGCCAAAACCCAAATTGCCCTGAAAGTTCATCCACTATGGGATTTTTTTTTGGAAAGAAATCAGTTGAATGGATGCGTAATACTTTTCCTTCATCTGCCTGTTGAGGTCCTTAGGCCAAAATTAAGGTATTGGTGTGTAGCTCGCTCACTTCACTGCTCAAACACTTCCTCAGCAGGAGAACAGAGCACAGGTTAATCACTTAATGCTAGGTCTAAGTGTGATACTTACCTCCGAGTCTTCTACTAGCTACAAAATCTTGTGTCATTAGCTGGTGTTAACCAGAGCTCTGATGTCTGCACTTCCCATTGTGATTGGTATATGTAAAACTATCAGGGAACAGAGTGCTCAAAGAATTTTTTCTTACCTAAGCACAAAATGGTGCTGAACAGATTTCTGGGATGTTGGTCACCAACCCTAGGGCAGGTATTTTCAGGTAGCAAGTAGCTGTCAGGTAACAAGAGCTTTTACCAGTAGGTTAGTACAACATACTGATAAAAAAAACAAACACTGAAGTATACCAAGATTAACTTCACTTCTTAGAAACCTTTGTTTAATAGTGGCACTAAAGTCTAGCTGTTGCTGTTCATACCATCTGTATTTGTGTGAAGTCTTTGGTCTCCTGGTTCTTAGGAAGAATGGAGGAGGCAGCAGAAAATTTAGGGAAAATTTGGGAACAGAAACTTGCCCAAAAGGGCTGCAAGTTCCTCTGGACCTCATTTGGAAAGCTCCTTTGATGGCCAGACGTACACACCACATTTGTCACTGTATTTCTGTTCATACCTTCTTTACAGGCCTACACGGATGAATTAGTAGAGCTTCACAGGCGACTAATGGCACTACGAGAGCGCAATGTGCTACAGCAGGTAGAGATTATTTGGTAGTTTTCTGGCAAGCTGTTGTACTCTGATAACCTTCATGTCCAAGGGTCTCGCTCAGCCCCCTGCAATGCTCAGGGTTTCACTTGCTTCTCCTTCATGAGAGAATATGGTTCACCTTGGAAGCAAAGATGTGTAGAAAATAACTCAAATGGGAATGCAATTCTTCTCTTGGTAAAGATACACAACTGTGGTTTGGGAATCCTTTCTCCATCATCCTTTTAGCTGTCCCAAAGCTAGGGTTCACTTGATATAAATTACAAGGGGGAAAAAACGTCTTTCTGGGAGTGTGGGAGAAGCTGTTCGGTATCTGTTGGCCTGTCTGGTGTACTTAATCTTTATAGGCTCTTGGAGTACGTTCTTGCTCATCTCCTTTCTCTACAGATTGTAAATCTCATTGAGGAAACCGGGCATTTTAATGTTACCAACACAACCTTTGACTTTGACCTCTTCTCCTTGGATGAGACAACCGTCCGCAAGCTGCAGAGCTACCTGGAAGCAGTAGCAACATGACGCTTGGCCTTAGAAGCAGGCTGCTTTTGAAAATCAGAAATCCCGTTTATTGGTACCAGGAAAAAACCCTAAGGAACTAGGCCTTCTTACTCTCTTGATTCACCCGAAGCACTGCCTTAGAGAACAGCCATGCTCTATGAATGCACAGCCAGCTGCACTTTCTTGTAGGCTTCAAACAAGCACCCATATCGCTGAGTCTGTCCTCCCTAGCTTAATAAATACGCTTGGGCGCAGGTCCCGAGTAGAGCAAAAGACGTGCTGCTCCTAGCTGCGCGGCGGGACTTTTTTTTTTTGGTTTTACTTCAAGAGACTGTGTTGCAAGAACACACGTTTTTTTCTGGGCATCTCTGAGGTCCGAAGAAAAGGGGATGATGTTTTCTTCACCACGTCTCGGGACTGGCCTGCAGAGAGCTCCAGCGAGTCCAATTTCCTCCAGCTCTGTGAAGAATTGTCCGTGCTGTGTAAGCGAGATTGGCTTTTACAAAGCCAGTCGAGTGACTGATACCAGGAGGCTTCCCGGGGTCCCGTCAGTCTGGCGCAGGAGCGGACAGGTTCCCGTTTCGATGGCTTGCGAGGTTCTGCGCGGTTTGGTACAGAGCACTACTGTAATTGGGGTCCCGGTTCCCACGAGGCTTCACTCCGCGTGCGGAAAGCGGGACCTGGCTCCGCATTTCAGCTTCCTGGAGAGGCGGTTTGTGCCCTTGGACGAGGTCTCTAGAATCTGCTGTCTCCCATTTGGGGAGGTTGAGATGTCTTGTTTGCTGATCCTGGCTCCTAAACAAAGTCTCACTCCTTTCAGTCTGCTTTAACTGTAATAGGACTACAATACTGTAAGCTGTATATTTTATATATATATATTATATATATGTATGTACTGTATGTATAAGAAGGGCCTAGTTGGGTCTTATGATTTTAAGGGTGTGTTTTTTTTTTTTTTTTTTTTCCTGTTATGTTTTTAATGGCTATGGCAGGGGAAGGGCGCTTAATAAGATTTGACTCATTTGTTAAAATGCCTCTTGTGGACGATTTTTAGTGTCTGAACGCTGAACAGCAATCTTCAAAGCATTTTGTGCTCTGGAAGGGAATTGTCTTATTTTCATTTGTCAGTGTTTTAATAACTTTGCCAAAATACGTGCTTGGTTTTTGTTCTATGTTCTCAAGGATGAATCTTTCCTACATTGGCCCCTATAGTAGTGGCTGTACTTTGGGAAAACCAAAACAAGGGAGAATTTTTTTCTTTTAATCTTGGGACACACCTGGAAAAAGTCTGATAGAAAACTGAAACAAAGAGGTTTGTTTCCTCCTCCCCTCTTCCCTTCCCCCTGCCCATTCAAGACATGGCAGGAACCAGTAAACACTAATCCAGAATCTTTTATGTATTTCTAGTTAAACTAGTATTGACTTTCAAGTATTGCCTGTATGTTTAGGCAGGTGTGGGGGAAGTCCTGTACCTTTTATCAAAATTGTATTAAACTGTTCCCTAAATTCAGTATTTTCTTAAAGAATCGCTCAGTCTTTCCAATCAGTACGTAAGCTTTTGCCAAATGTGAGTGGGCCGCTGGCAGTGAGGAGGAAGGTAGCGGGTCAGAGGAGGCCTCTGCCCCTGAGCAGAGCACCCAGCTCCCTAAACCTCTCTGGTGGGAGGGAGCCGGGTGAGCAGCATCGTTCCAGGCTTTGCTGTCCCCCGCCTTTGTGTGCGGTCCCTTGTTTTGGGTTCCCCCTTTCTTTATCATGGAAGTGTTGCAACAAGTGGCAATATGATGATAAGCTTGTTTGAGTTGGGTCATGTTGACCCGATTCCTGTTAATTTTTGTCTCTTTGTACCATCTTTCGTGTGTCTTGTATATACAAATGGAGCTCATGCCGGGTGCGTGCCCTCTCACAGCAGCGATGGTAGCTGTTTTCTCTCCTGATGGACAATGCCAAGCCTGGATGGAGCGCCGTGTGCGGATGTACAATGAGGAGCAGGAGGACGGCGGGAAGGAGCCTCAGCAGACGCTGGCCCCGCCGGCGGCTACGTGGCAGCTCCTGGCGGCGGCGCAGTAAGGAAGCCGCCTCCGAAGGTCCCGACCTCCACGGGCTCGGCCCGCGGAGCAGCCCCCGTGTGCAGGGCCGCAAGCGGCTGCCCGACCGTGGGGCCCTCGAGCCAACGCTGCCCTGTCCCTGGAGCAATAGGAGCCGCGGGATTAGCCGCTCTAAGGCCAACGTCTCCCAGGGTTTTTGCCTCCTCTTTCTTCCCCAGGTAACTTACCCCCAGAACCGCTGCTTCTGTCACCCGCATGGACAGCCTTTTCTTCCGGGACTGTAAGTAGCTTCCAGAGTTACAGCACAAGGGATTAGAGGTTTGCACCTCCCTTCTCCCCCTTCTCATTTTGAAATCCCCGTCGGCGTGTTGCTCCCAGGTAGTCCAAGAACAAGCGTTGGAGGGTGTTCCTGAGCTTAGCTGGAAGCGCCTGAGGCGCTTGCCCAAGGCTGTGGCACCGTCCTGCCCTGGAACCAACTTTATTCGTGAAGTCTAATGAGCATTGGTGGGAATTTTGTTTGGTTTTATAAGAAGTATTTTACATATGGATTTTTTTAGACTGTTTATAATCGCCTTGAAAACCTGAAATGATAGAGTTGTTCCCCCAGCAATAGTTCTTCTCCAGTGTGTGCACATGCTGACTTGTTACTAAAAGGTTTCTTGCGAGTACTTAGTTGTGCTACAGAGTTGTTGTTTTTTGGGGTATATGGTAGCATTGGGGACCACGCGAGGAATGACTCTGCAAACAAAGAATGGTCAAACTTGGGCCTCATCTTGTGTCCCCCTCTAGTTACATATGAAAGAGTTCCCTGTGTAGATTCTCTATAGGCTGGCTGAATGCTGTTCTGGACATGCCATGTACAGGTATTTGTGGATAAAGTGTTTGTACTTGTGTCACTCTTGAGAGCATGGATGGAGTATTGTAAAATAGGAAGGAGGTGGCAGTGCTGCCGTTGGCATTGCTTCAGGTCTTTGAGGATGTGTAGTAACTTGCATTGTTTTAAAAAGAAAAAAAAAAAAGGAAAAAAAAAAGGAAAAAAAAAATTCAAAATTGACTTCTAGCCATAACGGTTTCTTTCCAAGGAAAATGGACAGAACTCTGTTACTTTTCAGTGTCCTTCATCTTGTTATTGAAGGCATGAACAAGTGCTGATCAATCTGAAGGCTTTCAGAGTTGCTTTGAATTGAATCATGTGGAGGTAAGATTAGGACGCAGCTTTTCCTTTGTCCTTGGCCTTTGTATTAAAGGGCAAAAGAGGGACCAGGGTGCTTTCCTGTTGTCTTGGTCTGGGATGTATTAAGCCTTGAGGCTTTGATTACTGACATGTACTATTAAAAAGGATAGGAAGGCTGGCTGCATCCCCCTAGCGCCCGCCTGAAGAACATTGGACACGTTGGTAATGAGAGCGGCTCTGTCGCGGTCAGACTGAGTATGTGGAAGTGCAATGATTCAGCCGCCCGTTCTTACACTGTTGCGTGCGGTGGCAGCATCCAAACTAGGAAAAGAAACGGATGCAACAATCCAGGCACAGTTTGTTTTTTGTCAGATCTGGAATGTTATTTGATGGCAAGATGTAACAAGTTCCCTCACGGAGCTTTGCCCCATTGTGTTCTCTGCAAGCAGAGACCTCTGGCACTCTGGTTCAGCAAATTTCAACTGTAACGTTCTCTAATGCACTATAGCACGGCCGGTGTACACAGAAAGAAGCTGCTTTTGATCCAGGTGCCTGGCACTCGCTCGCATGCTTCTGTCAATGCTATAGACAACCATCGTGCACCTTGGCCGAGTATTACTTTGAAAAAGGTGGAAACAAAAAAAAAAAAAAAAATCAATTGGTCTTTTCATGGGGGCATGAAATAGCCATCAAAAACTAAAGAGATGAGTTTTGCACTCCTAAAGAAAATGTAAGTACTTCAACGACTAGATAATTTTTAATTGTATTTCTGCCTAGAGCCAAGGTATTAAATACCTTGTCACTTGAGGATTTTAAAAGTTGAGTTGGGAAATGCATTCTTTACTCAGCTGTAAGAAATTCAGCTGGCCCAAGACTAACTTCAAGCTGAAAAATAGAAAAAAGGAAAAAAAAATCATGTTTGTAATACATTACAGGATTGTTTGTCCTGAATTTTAAACTTTTTGTTAAATTTGTGGAACTATGGAGGAATTTTCTAGAAAAAAGTGAAATAAAGTAAGATGGAAAAGTAAAAGTTCAAGATGTTTTTTGTTGCTGTTCTTGTTCCTTGCACTTCCTTGCACTTCTCCTGGAAAGCAGGATGAGCTTCTAGCAGGTAACTAAACGTTTTCCATGTGGAAGATACAAGCTCTGGCCTCAGCCCTGGGACCCCCTTACCCTGTGTGCTGGGGGCAGCTCCAGCACCTCTCCCACCCTGCAGGCACCGTGGGGCTGTTCTTGCTGTAGCCCAAAACTCACTTTCCCTGAGCCTGTCCCCCTCATCTCCTGCACCTGTTTAGCCCCAAACCCATAGCATAAACCTGCTTCAAAGGCAGGCTGAGGCATAAACTGGGAACTGTGAAGCAGAGAGATAGAGCTGGGACTGCCCCAACTGCAGAAATTCCCCTTCTAATAACTGTAATGTACAACATGTTCTCTTCCTTCTGCTGCTGAGAGGAATATCTTTAACATGGATAATCATCAAGTCAGCTCTAGCTCCAGGGTTGTTTTTTTTTTTTTTTTTTCCTGCTCATCCAGGTATATGAGCCTGGACCCTGAGCTCTTAGCTGGGAGTTATTTTGCAGGAGTTTCTCAAATGGTAAGAGACACAAATGAGAGTTTTTAGCTATTTATTAGGCATTCACCCAAAAGTTGAGACGTACTTCCACACTGTTGCACAAGAGCAGCAGGGACTGTGCATTAACCACACTTCATGCAGGTGCTTCAGGCAGAGGAGGAAGTAGCCTTTGCCTTACCTGTTTGCTCTAGTTTTAAGCCCAGAGCAGCTGTAAAGGTTTAGGTTTAAAAAGCTCCTTAAGGTGCCCAGCTTGCAAGTGCTGTCCCTGCCCATGCCAGCAAGGATTTGCTGGAGGCACCAACACCTTAGAGCCAGCAGCTCTCCTGGTGTATAGTCAGGAGCTTAATGATGCTCCTCACCTGCATGACACATCCACACCTGACACTTTTAGGGAATATACTAGGCAAGACCAGAGTACAACTGTTCCAATTTTATTGTACTAAGATTCATTTCCAGTTTGAAATAAGACATTTTACAAACAATCCTTCATTTGTTCTTGTAATCAACAGTCCCTCCATGCATTAGACAGATCCACGTTCCTGCTCTGCTCTCATGGGCCTTCCTGAGTGACTTAGACGACCCTCAGGAGTTACTTTTAGTGGGTACTTTGACCCACACTTTGCAGAAAGCTTTCCAAATCTAGCTCTGACCTACATCTAACTGGTTAAGTGTAAAGGCCATTTTTTTCTGGACCTTTTTCCAGAGTGGTCAATCACAGTTCTGCAAATCAATCACCCTTTGAAACAACCTAGATCCTGGGCTGCTCTCTCCTATCTCCACATGCACCTACCAGACCTCAGCCCATCCCACCCCACAGTTCAACCCCTTTGAAGAAGTCCTAGACACCCCTTCTGTGACTGAGACTACAGCCACATTTCACATACATTTGTGCAGCCTTATAACTAGTCCCTTTGTGGAATGCTGCTCAGAACACAGGCCACATGTATTTTTAACAATATAACTCAACAAGCTAGAACTGAGGCTCGACATATTGCACAGACAGACCTAGTAAACCCCAGGTTTTAGATACACTTAACCCATATGTACTGCTATACAGTATGTCTTAGCTGACAGAAGACAGGTGGTGGGGAAGATTTGAAAATAATTCAGATGTCATCAGCATGCAGATAAACATGCAGCAAGGGAAAAAGAAATGCACAGTCATAAAAAGCACACAGCCTTTCTCCTCAGCAGGAAAACTGCTGCTTCTGTTTTACATTCAACTTATTGAAAGGAAACTTTGGTTACAAAATAACATTATGCCATGGTTTTATATGATAAATAATCAATTGCCAACAGAGCTATTCTGCAAAGATTTTTGTCCTTAAAAAAAAGGAAAGAAGAAAATAATGACACAAAGATATTTATAAATATCTCTGCACTAGAACAAATGTACAAGAAAACACTGGGCACCTAACGTGCACAGCATCCTGCAGTAAGGGCCAAAAGTCACTCAGTTAAGCGATTCAGAGGGGCTCTGTGATGACTGAGCCTCATTTATTTCAGCAAACGCATCTATTCCTTCCTTACGAGTCCATGCCGATGGTACACTCACACCAGGAGAGGTCTGTACCGCCTCACGGAGTCTGTCTCACTTCTGAGCACTGTTCTCTGTCGTGGTGGGCGTCTCTGCGTCCGTGTAGAACCGGTCAATTTGGTCCTTGTATTTCTGAGCCACCACTGCTCTCTTCAGCTTCATGGTTGGGCCTGGGGGGAGGGAAACACAACACAAGGCTTTAAACAGGATGGATTCTACAGCTGCCGTCGTGCCGAGACACCAATCAACATTAGATGGAACCGAGCCTAGAGGAAGGCTCAGACTGCACAAGCCAAGCTCTTCTGCTCTTTGTGATTAATAAAAGTCACCGTTCCTTCCCTCAGGGGTTAGACTCAGCACAACCATCCACGCAATAGTCAAGACAAAACTCAGCAGCACCAGTTGCTGCCTGACAGAATTAGGAAGTACAGGATAATCCATCCCACCCTGCTGGCACAGGAAGATCTGCTTTACGAGGAGAAACAGTAACGAGCTGTCAGACACAGTGCTCTACACAGCCACAATGGCCCACATTGCCTTGTGCTACCCTACCTGTTTGGAAGGGCCTCCATTTCCCGAAGTTCAACTGTTGGGCAGTAAGGAACTGTATAACCCAAAACCAACCAAACAAAACTACAACATGGCAGAGCAGCAGAGGAAAGGCCTTGGCTGGGTTTGTGTATTGAAGGCTCTGTGGTACATGGCATCCACGGAAAGGATGGTTGTGGTTACGTCTAGACGTGTTGCCACTTACCAAGCTCTCCCCCGACTATAGAAAAGTCTTTTTCCAGCAGGGCCCACTTCTGGACTTTCTGGGCATTCGAGACCGCTCTCTCGTTGACCGCTGAAATTCCCTTCTGGATAGCAGCGTAGATGGCTTGGTCTTTGCTCCGTATGATTTCGGAGATTTTGGTCGCCTTGCTGCCCAGTTTGTGGCAGTATTCAATGGCTTCTGGAGTGAGGTCATCTCCCGGCTCCCCACTTTCTTCGTTTACTTGGCACTATGAGACAAGACAGAACAGGTAACTTCAGTATTACCACACACTTATCTCCATTTATACGAATGAGCTTTACAGCTGTGGGAAGCTGATGCATCTCCTTCCCCACCCCAGTACCAATCGTACAATTAATTAACCGCTGTCGTTTTCCTAAGCTTTACACAAACCACGGCTTCCAACAAAACCCACTGGGGCAAAATGCAAATGAAACAACCTCAAACCTCCACATATTCAATATCTGCAAGGGTCTTGCTCTGAAGGAGCAAGTGCGGTATTGAAGAGCCAAATTCTGCCAAGGTTAGCCTCCTTTTCCTGCTCTGCTTTTCCTTACTACATCCCAGGGCAGCACAACGATCCGTTGGAAAGGGACATGTGTGGCACCTAACTAAAAACAAGCGCAGCCCAACCAGCTCCAGGGCCTGGCTCGGGGCCCATTCCACAAGGCTGGGGGTTGGCAGCCAAGGTCTCCACAAGCAGCAGTTACCAGTGTCCTGGAAAATACAGGCCTGCAGGGTCTCTCCCATCCTGGACAGAAGAGTCTGTGTAGACCACTGAGAATGCGTCACTACAGAGTTTAAAAACAGCCTTAAAAAGAAATCGCTTGACAGTTTGTAACTGTCTAGGCTACCCTGGGAGATACAAAAAAAAAAAAAAAAAAAACCAAACAAACAAACAAAAAAAAAAAACAGTCACACTGTTCTTTAACAGTGTGACTATGGTGTCTTTTGCTTCTTTTTCCTTTTATTTTCCATCCAACATGGAATAGCGAAAAATGGTTGCCCTGCTCAGCAAAAGAAAGAATTTCATTTGATCAGATGGCAAATAACTCATTTTCCTGTGTTGCTACAACTGGTGTTGGCTACTCAGCTAAAGCAAGTCACGTTCCAATCTCTAAAAGCATTAAAATTCACCAGTAAGGCTTGCCCTTGGAATTGAACACAGGCAAAATAATCTATGATGTCCTTTCAGCCCTATCCGGTGACAGATTCCCCATCCTATTATTGCTATTATTTTAAACAGGCAGAATCAATCCTACCTTTAGTGTTAGGAGCATAGCAAGGAATTTTGCTTTGTCTCCAACCAACATCGCGTTGCTAATGATGGGAACAGCCTCTTTTACAGCATCCTCAATTGGAACAGGGGGAATGTTCTCACCCCCAGCGGTGATGATGAGCTCTGGAAGACAGTCAAACCTCCATTAAAGCCTAGAGCTTCCTCCTTCCTTCCTTCACAGTCTGAAGCTACTTTATAGCACCTGCGTGCCTATACAGATCAAAGCGTGTTTCTATGTCGCGACATTCCTGTGAAGCAGCCACCCAGAAGGACTCTTGTTGGGCTAGGAGAGACAAGACCAAGGTACACAAGCAGACAGCATGACCAAAGCTGCTTTAACGCTGCAGAGATGCTTGTAGTTTGGAAACACGGTGTCTGGAGCAGAAGCACCAGCACCTTAGTGCTCTGCCATGGATTGTGATCTTAGACAAAATGGGCACGTTGATACCAAAGTTGTTCAGAAACTTCTAAGTCATAATTTCCCTGTGGCAGAGCAGAAAGTTTTACAAGTTGCACATACAAGGTGCTACAGAGCAGAGGTGAACCTGCCTTTCTTGGCTGTCTCTCACAAAATTCTTAAAGGATCCCTCCATGTGATTTATCTCTTTTATATAATTTCTATATATTATCTCTTTAATAATTGGAATCTTATGTGAAATTGGATTTGTTTAGCATCAGCCCAAGCATTGGACACCCAGGCCGCTCCCCAGAATCGCTTTGCTGCAATCCATTTTCACAACAAAATTGACCTTTAGTAGAAAACAACAGCTCAGCTAGCAAAGCTGGCTGAAACTGGACGGAGTTTGCGGCGTGCATGGGTCCAGCACTGCAGAACAGGCCGACAACACAGTAACTACAGCTTTGGAAATCAGAGGGTTGCCTCTTACTCTCCAAACTCACTCTTGGGTGCAGAGGTTGCCTCCCTTCTCTGGTAACACACTCTGTGCACACACTGCAGCCATATTCGGATTAAAAGCTCCAGTGGGAGAAGTGCTCTTTAAATGTTCACCCATGCAAGCCAGGACACAGGAGTGCCCAACTGGCACCAGGTGCCACACTGTATCATCTAACCCCAAGACAACAGCTCAAAAGCAAGGCCGCATTACCTTTAATTCTGCCCGTGATGTAGAGGAATCCATCCTTATCGTGCTTGCCGAGGTCACCCGAATGCAGCCAGCCATCTTTATCAATCGCCTCCTTGGTTTTAGCTTCCATGTTCAAATAACCCATAAAGATGTGTCTTCCAGAGAAGCAGATCTCCCCATTGCCCTCAGCATCTGGCTTATGAATCAGTGTCCGGCAGCCGGTAATTTCCTTTCCACAGCTTAAACAAAGAGAACACAACCCAAATTTAACTATTTTTTTTTTCTTTGATGCAATAGCTAAGCAGCAGAGTGAGGGGACAACAGCACCCACTCAGGATAAAGAGTTTGAACAAAGCCAGGCAGCCTGTTATTAACAACTGCTTCAACAGGGAATTCATAAACTTAAAAGGCATCTGCTTTTGTAATAGAAACTACAAAAAACTTATTATTGCAGAGAGATCAGTGCTCACACACCTGGTGTTTTTCATGTATTGTTCTCCAACACCTGAGATTTCAAATTAGAAGATTTATGTCCTTGATAGCAAACTATTACTGACGATGCTATTTACTCTGTAGAACAGACACTCGGAGACTGAACAAGCCATTCAAAGCAGCAGAAGTTTGTTCAAGGCCTTTATTAATTTGATATCAAGTTGAACTGTAGGCTAGAATTACTAATTGTTCTTTCCTCTCATAAATCCCCTGCTTCCTCCTCAGTTCCTAAAGAGCCCAAGCCAATTTAAATTTAAGTAGCACTGCTGTTATCCTTGGCAAACCTCTTCATCTCCTGTACATGGCCAAAACAACTGGCTCCCTAATTCTTTCTTTAATAGGAGAAAGAATCTAGAGGAAGCTGAAAGAATTGAGACAAGTCATGCAAGAGAAACCTTAAAGCAGCTCTGTTGCTCCCATCGGCAGCACCCTGCCCATGAAAGGGTATTTACCTGGTCAGCTTGAACGCGTGAGGCAGAGAGATGGTGTGAGGCCCGGAGCACTCGCTCATGCCGTACAGCTCGTACACGGGAATGTTCAGACTCAGAAAAAATTCCAGGGTCTCTCTGGTAATTGGAGCAGCTCCCGTGTAGCACCTTGTGCACCGATCCAGCCCAAGAGCCTTTCGCACCTTCTTATAAACCAAACGCCTGGCTAGGCGGAAGTTCACCGGGACTTGAGTATTCCTGGAAAAGAATGACTACAAAATCTCAGAGAAAAAGTAAAACTTCTCCCCACTCTTCTCATCCTCCTCCAGTTTCAGCTTATTCAATTAAAACAAAAACCCTCTTCCCCACACCAAACAAGCTTTGAGCCTTGTTACCGCAGCTACTTTGGGGTTTTATTATCTGTGAGTCCTGGCCCATTACATGCAATATAAATTCTCCTCTGATACCCTTCTCCTAAGATTCATAACACCCTTTAAATGTAGGTTGTAATTACCCGTTCATCTGTTTCAGATTTGTCTGCAGTCCGACTTCCTTGGCCCACGACGCCACTCTCCTTTTGAGTGCAGATGATTTTGCACCCACGTATTTCATTTTTTCTTCCATTTTCTCCCAGACACGAGGAACTCCCAGAAAAGAAGTTGGCCTCACCTCCCGCAGGGTGTCTACCAAAGTGCCCTAAGAGAAGTAGAATTTAATACAGCTTTCAGAACCACTTTTGTATGGACCTCAGATCAGCACTGGTCACTGGCTGAGGCCTAGGATTCTGCCACTTTTTAGGAATCCCTCCAGTTTTAAACAGAAACACCGTCAGAGTTGAGTGCAGACAAAGCATCTCCAGACAATACCAGCCCTGATCTTGCCATGCTCCACAAGAATAAAGAATTCCAGAGCTATTCAAGCAGTTTTTGAAGCAGCAGTAAGGGTTGATGTTTTTGATGCCCATGCTGACACATCATCAAGGCTGTGTCATCTCATCATTCTCTTCTCAGGACACAGATTTAACTGTAGTGGCATTTTGCAACATGGATAGAGCAAATACAAACCCGTTGCTCAATCATGCCATTAAAGCAGAAAACAAGTGTAAGGTCAGATACCAAGGAGCTTCTTGCTGCTGAGTGCTTGGTCAGCTCATCTTAACTTGTAAATACAAAGTCAAAAAGCAAAGGTCAGACACACAATGCTCCTTAAACCAACAGACCATTAACCAGGAGCCACCTGCTGCTATGCAAATAAACTGAGCTAACCTTACAAACCCAAAAGCTGTGTTAAGTCAACTAAGCTTGTTTTAAAGCATCAATCCCCAGCAAACAGGTATACAGGTATAGTTTTTGTTATTATCTTCTATTTTACCTTCAATGCATCTGGTTGAGCAAAGAAAACTTGGGCACCAAAAGTTAATGGCAACCAAATATCTATCATCTGCGCAGCGATGTGACTGAGGGGCAGGTAGCTGACCACCAATTCTTGCTTGTCCATGGCCTCTGAGAGTTGTATGAAGCTCCCTGCAGCTGCTGCAGTCCATGTCAACTGTAATGAAAGGACCCAAGTTAGTATTAAGTGACAATTGTCACGAGTAGGTACAAAACAGAACATGCAGCTCACAAAGCAAGTCTAAGAGTCCCAGCAATTTTAAGATAGGTCCGGCCTTTAACTGATCTCTACTTTACCTCCCTCAGCACCCTCCAAGTGTACAGTTCTTGAAACAGGCATCTCTGATAGCAGCAGACCAGGATACTTACATTGTCATGACTGAGCATTACTCCCTTTGGCTGTCCAGTCGTTCCTGAGGTGTATATTAGCGTGCAGCACTGGTTAGGCTTCTGTGACTCCACGATATCCAAGAGATTACTGTCTGGAACATGATCACTGAGGTTGATGAACTCCTCCCACTGCATGCAGAAAAGAAGAGCTTGATCATCTTGTAGGCTTTCACATATGAAATTAAACCCTTTGCTACACATGAAGGAAACTTGTTTGCGTTACTAGAATGATAAGGAATCTAATTACCAAACGAGAGATACATAAAACACCATAAAACACTAAAAGTCCTATGTCCAAAAACAGTACAGACAGGTCTGGTAGACTTTGTAAGGGGTTGTGAAAAAGGCAGTATTAGCCATGGTATTTCTGGCTGTCAGGAGGCAGGGAAGGAAGCAGAAAATGAGAGATCTACTTTGAAGAAGCCTTCTAGTTCTGTAGCAATTACTTCCTGCAGTTTTACTTGTACCTTGACTAATAGGACAGTCCCAGGGACTCAGTGCAGCAAGGCTGAGGTGAAACTTCAGTGGGAGAGGATGACTCTCTAGGGGATGAATTTTGTACACCCAAGGTTACAAACCTACAACTAGTGCCAACAGGAAGAGTGCTGTTGTCCTGATGAACACAGGCTCTCATTTTTGAGTGTGCTATTTTTAAATCTAGAAAGTGATATTTAAAACACTAGTCTTTTGCAGGCACACTGCACTGTAGCAACCTTGGCAGCCATTTAGAGTGCCAAGCAGAAATAACACTGGGACCTTACAGTAGCTCACAGAGGTCAGTACACTGGCACCCTTCCTTCCCTTCCAACTGGGATTGTCAAGGTTTGGACAACAGTAAAGATCTACCACTTAAGCTAGGCAAGAGATCCCTCCTCAAAGCCAACAGGGACTCGGACTGTGACAGTCCCATAGAAGGGATGGTTGCTTGCAACCCATCAGGCCAAACGCTGCCATTTACAAGCCATTAAGATGGCTGGTACTTACAGAGTACAGGTTTGGTCTCTTCTCCTTTGGCTCTTCTCCATACATGATAATTGCTTTCAGATGAGGTAGTTTATGCTCAATCTGTGTTGAGAATAGAGATTCATCAGAAGTGTTTAAAAGAAACAAGTAGGATTTACTCTAAATAACCCACTAGTGAACATAGAACTATCTGCACAATGGAATACACTAGTGTTACTTACTGTTTTAAGAAAAGAGAATTTAGTCTGTGTTTTTGAAAGAGAAAAGGGAAACTTCAGCAGAGACAATAATCATTTGGACTGGGATGTGGCCATACAACCTAGGGGATTTTAAATTGTTCATTTTGGCTTGTGATATTTTAAGCTTGAGGTTTTGCTGTGCTGTGGAACAACCATTTCACTTCTAGTGAGAGTCGGCACCAGAGACTGCTTGTCTGGCTTGAACTGGGCACACACCAAGAAGGCTTGATCAGTTCACCTCTGCTTTCAGATAGAGCATTTCCCACAGGAATCTTTACCCTCCCCCATCTGTCAGTAGGATGCTGTAGCCTCCACTCATTTTAAGAAGTGCATTTACTTCTAAGATTTTCTGCAGCTGTTTATGGTTTTCCACAACAATAATGTTAGCGCTACAGTTCTCAGCAATATAGTGGCAGGCCTCAGGAGAGCTTGTAGTGTAGATACCAACAGCGAGTCCACTACAAAAAACAAACAAAGCAAAAAACAAAATTAGCAGATGAGTAGCATCACTGACAAAGAATCAGCTTGTTTTAAGTCATGGTCTTAGTTTCAAGAGGAAAGGCTCCGTTCTGGGGCATGGGAAATGTCAAAATATTTTAAGGGCCCAAAGTGTCTCAGATGGAAAAAGGAGAAGAAAAAAAAAAAAAAAGCTATCAAAAATCAGTACCGTGAATCTCTACCCTTTCTCATCATCATATTCTTAATCAAAGTGCAAATAAGCATGCTTTTGGATTAACCTATTGTTTAGGTTGAGAGAAGTATTTGGCTAAAAAAAATGTTTCTTAGTCCTATTAATTCATAATCAAGTAAAAGGATGGTTTAGGCTTTAGCTATCCGCATTAAATTAAATTCAAATTAAGCAGCTTTTTTTTGTCTTTGTTTGTTTGTTTTAATCAAAACCAGCTTCTCATGTAATACGGAAATTCCTATCTGAAGGCTGAAGTACAATGCGTATCTAGAGACAATACTCAGTCTTACCCTGCAAGGATCGCTCCAATGTCAGCAATAAACCACTCTGCAGAATTAAATCCCAAGATGCATACGCCATGGAAACGCTCTAGTCCCAACTGAAAACAAGAGATGAGATTACAGCCATCTTGCTTTCTCACTGCAGAATACTTAGTTTTAATTGACACATCTTTTCTGTGAGCACTATGTCAAGAGAGAAGTTCATGATATTAGATGGGGTAATTCACATTAAAAACATCCCTGAGACTTAACATGTAGTCGGTTAAGTTTCACATTAAGACATTGTCCTACTTCATCAGTAGGCAGGGAAAAAAAAAAATGTGCATAGGTCTGCATTCACTGCAACTTGCTTGCTTACACAAACAATATTGTAAAGCTGCAATATTAGTTATCAGTTCCCTTTGTGGTCTTGGGCTGAGAAGAAGGTAAGAGGTAGGCTAAACACCATCTGCTCAGAGAGAGTAATTTGATGCAGATTAGATATATCAGGCATTAATAAAAGTCAAGAACAACAAGTTCCAATGACAGTCACAGACATTTTGCAATTAAGTCTTTAAAACCACTTCAACCCTTCTCTCTGGTTTTGCACTACAGAGAGCACAATTATGGCACTGGAGCACCCACATTGGCGGCGGGGGGAGGGCCCCTGTCTTCGAAAAGTGAGACTTTATGCTAACAGGAAATACATGTACTGGTTGTTTCTCTCTTCTTTTGAAGGGCTTAATACCCAAAAGTACAGCCAAGGTTTAGAAAGTTTTTCATTTAAGTTGAATTCATATGTATCCCTTGAAGACCTTTTCCTGGAAAAATTAAAGTTATATGTCTCACAAGGGGTTTTTTTCTAGGTTTACCAAATGTTTCAAATACCTCCTCTTTAATGTTTTCAGACTCACTTTCATTTAGTTGCATAGGGAAGCAGCTTGTAAGAATTTAAACAAAAACTCTGTGATAATTAGCAAGATGTTTTTGGCCATTTTCCAGTATCATTTTCAGGTATTCCCCTGTCACTTTAGGGCTCAGCTACCCAAAGAACTTGCAGGTTTAAGATACGGTTGACTACAGCCATTCCAGCAGTCAAACCGTCTGAAGATGAAGTGGGGGAATTCAACAACAGCTTACCTTCAGAAAGCTTTTTGCTGCAGTCCAGCATTCCTCGTAGTACCTCTTATACGACATCCTCACCCAACGGCCATCCTTTTTGTATGCAAGGGCATAACGATTGCCGTATTTTTTAACGGCTTCATCAAGAAGTGCATGAACTGTCTTTGGTTCCTCACTGCCTATGCCATGTTCCTCTATCCTCAGTTTGACTTCTCCATCTCGTCGTGTTGTCCACGCAATGGGTCCAGGAGAGGTAAACACTGGTTTGAAAGAAAAGTGTTCAATATTTTGGATTGAGAAATTGCTTGCGGCCATAACAGGAGTGTGTTTGCACCCACGCGCACGTGCTCGTACATATATCAAAGGCATGAAAGCCAATGCTAGTACCTTTCTTCTGACTTATTTCTTGTGCATTATTTTAGAGAAGGATGAGCAGGTGAAGCTTCAAAAGACATTCAAGAAGTTTTGTTTCCCTTTTCAATAATCCTGCCCTTGAATCTGCTTAACAGGATGACCCTGTTCTACTCAAAAGCTCTGTACAGGCAAGCGTGGCAGCTTCTTGCAATGGTCAAAAACACTGTACATCTTTTCTGAGGAGGACAAAAGCACATGATTTTTGGTAGATACCCATTAGGCTGTGACACTACCCATTTTATTCCCTGAAGTAATGACCAGTGCTTCACAGTAAGTTCATGAGGTTTCTGGAGAGACTATCCTGTATTTCTGAGAATCTTCTTCCAATGTTTAGTACTTTTTTTATCTCTCATTTAAGTAATAATTCTAGGTACACAACAGCAACCAGTTTCTTTCTGTTTACCTCTGTAACGGAGCATGTCCATTTCAGCCTCCTCTGTCTTAGTATCTTCAGCTGTCTCAGCGTTGTTCTCAACAGTTCTGCAAGGCAAAAGCAGTTGGCACTGAACAGGCTTTAACACACTGGCTGAAAACAATGCAAGTTCATTCACACTGTTCAGGTGCTCATTTCAGATGCCAAACAAAGATTAGTGGTTCCTGATTTTCTGTAGTTGGCTTTATTTTTCCTTTTACTAGCTCAGTTTGCACGGATGGCCATGTTCCAGCCCCATCTCAGAAAGCCTGCAAGCTTTGCCCGAGTTGTTTTCATAACCCCGAGCAGGTTGTCCTAATTGTAACTATCCTTTCAGATAAGCTACAGAGGAACCCGTAAACCCAGCGTCCAGAAAGCAGGTAGAATTGAGCATCACAAGTGTGCTGTACATGCTTGAAACAAAGCCCGCAGCAGAGAGAAAGAGACAGAGAGGCCCCAGCAGCCTCCTATGAAATAATCACATTAGTAACCTTCTAGGAGAGCCCCCAAAGATTTCCTGTAGAAGGCTAGGCAAGCTGAAGAGCAGGAAATTGTTTTAGCAGGAAATCTTCTCTTAGGGATTCCTAACAAAGTCACTACAGGCTCCACCAGATGTCAGTGAAGAAATTGAAACAGTCTTCGGCATTCTCCTTTTCTTTAACCGTTCTCCTCACAAGGAACTTGTACCAATATAACAGTTGACGGTTGCCCCTTTCATTCTCAACCTTGTGATATCTGGTAAAAGGCCACGCGCTAGTTTTTGTAGCCCACGGTTTCTCCTCCTCCCCTTTCCAAATAGAAGAGCTCTGTGAAACCTCTAAGTGCTGGGGATACGCAATAGCTGAGTCACAGGTCCCACACTTCAGCCTGCCAGGTGGAAGCTACGTCCTGAGAGATTTGGTACTTGATTCTTTGTGCTCTGCTCCCTACGATGACACCTCCCACCCCGACCAACAGAAAAGTGATACTTTTTTTGTATATAATTTTGTATAAAAATTATAAGCTCCATCTTGCCTTGCTGAGCAGTCCTTCCAAGAGTCCTTTGCTCCAGGCTGTCATGAAGGTGCTTGTTTCTTTACATCAACGCTAGATACTTACTCTTCCCCATTGCAATTTTTGGTTAGAAGTTGCCTTTTTCTTCAAGTACTGACCCTCAGCTTTCAGAGAAGGGAGCAGTGCTCGGGGGTCTGGAAGAGCCCTCGTCTTCTGGAACGCGCCAGGGTCTCATGACATCACAGACATCACCCATGAACTGACACTGTGCACATCCCTGCATCTCCACGGGGGCAATTCTGAGACCAAAATAAGCCCTGATACTTCTGTCTGTCCTGATCAGAATGCACTTGCCAAGTGCCTCTTTGGCCCTGAATCTGTGCAAAATCCTCAGCCTAGTTCTGACTCAGTTCCACTTAAGTGTCACATTTCCTTCCTTCCTACTAAATCAAAAAGAGACACCAGCACAAGATACTATGTGAGCTTCTTCATAAAGAGCAAACTGCCTCTATTACATTTTCTCTGAATTTCTAGGGGGATGGTAAACTATAATTGCTTTGGACATTGATATCACAGGATTCAAGGAGCAGAGAAGATGTAGTACTGGCTAGTCCTGTATACTGTCCAAAAACAGAATTGCCTCTCTGATCTAATCTGTAAGCTAAAAACCAGAGAGAAGTAAATAAGTTTTTTAATTCCCCCACAGGGGTTACCAGATCTTTCTTACTCTGCATTTCCTCATTACTGAGAACCTTTTCAGAGCACAGATTAATCTTCAGTTGCAAGAGTTCTGCATCATTTCACCACCTGCTTTTATAATCAGAGTGTGCAAGTGACTCAGTAAAATAACCAGAAAAAAAATCTCAGCTGTTCCCCTCACAGTGAATCAAAAGCTATTCATTTCTCTCCCTTACTATGTGCAATTCAAATTCTGCATGAAAAAAGCAGTGTCTTGCAAGTCTGTCAGCTACATCCCATTATGCCGTGATGGGGTTTAAACCCTTAACTACTAAGCTGTTCTCTAGTAAAGAAGCTATTTAGATGTGCAGATGGACTAACACATTGTCTAGGGTGATAAATATCAACGTATGCATAGCAACATTTCACAAAGAAATGCATTTACCTATTATGCACTCTTAAGTACTTTAGAAGTGCCTCCCAATTAAGTAGATGTTACAAAGTTCCTTTATGCGAGGTGATCTTTTTAAACAAATGCAAAATATTCTACCATTCCTATGCTTCAAATATATAGTAAATGCTCAATTTATTTCATAAGTCAGGCTCTGGATTCTGTGTGGCAACTATGTACAGCAAATATTTCCTCTTCCCTTTATGAGATAAGCAGATTGTGCATGCAATTTTCAAATTTTTATAGTACCACCACATATCTGAAATTCCCCTCCAAATCTTAATGCCCCAATTAATCTAAATAAGCATTAAAAGCTATATACTATATTTACAGAGAAGATTAAGTCTTAAATTAGACTAACCTAGCTGAAGAGTTGACCAGTACATCATCTAGCGACACTTCATATTTCCCTTGAGCATCTGAATTAATATAAGCAGCAGGAACTGGTTCTGCGAGTGCCATGTGTGTTTCTGTCTCACACAGTGTTGTCCCTGTAAAAAAATATCTATATTAAAAAAAAAAAAAAAATCAAATAGAATCGAATGCCACACCAAAATCTGTTTCCATTGATGCAGCTATCTGATCAAGGCAACAGGACTCAAAACTGCTGTATTTGCATAAAACAGTTAATTCTAAAAGTGGATTAAGGGCACATTAGCATCACACTTGGATCGCTGGAAAAGCCAAATCAGAAGCAAATATAAATCCACTCTCATATTCAAAAACAAGCATGCCAGTTGCAGTTTTTAAGAGTTACTGCGAGGCTAACATTTAAATTACAGCTCTTTTGCCCCAAAACACACTTCAGCCCTCAGTCCTCCCCCCGATCGAGCCGGTTCCAGCCTTACAGTGCATGGTCGGTGCTTTGTGCAGCGGCTCCGCAGCCTCCCGGGCGAGCACAGCTGTGCAATAGCCTGTATTTTTAAACTAGCGCCCACAAGGCAGCTCGATAGCATCTTATGTCATGTGTTCCCTGCCTTGCAATTGGAAGTGGCCCGTCACCCCACACCGGGCTCCTTATAAGGCAGCTCTAGTCATGTGTTGCCACGCCAGGCCGGCCCGGGGTTTCACGCATGCCAGGATGCTCCAGGGCAGCTTTTCCCTACCTGGAGCACCCGTCAGCAGCAGGAAGGGAGGCAGCCCTCAGCTGCTGAGCCGGCTGCTCCGCATCCAGCACATTCGTGCCTGCGAAAGACTGGATCTGCTCATGTGAAAATCCAGCGTTTGACAGACGTCGTATCTGCAGCAGCTTCCAAGCCACTTTTGGCAGGTGTTTCTTGGCCATTACAGGGTTTCATCACCAAAGTGGAGTATTTTCTGATACTGAAAGCAACATCTATTTTGCTCAAGGTTTACATGCACTGAATGCCTTTGAGGCTTATGGCTTGACAGGTTGTGTTTTTACAGGTTCAGTGAAATTCAAAGTGATGGGAGAGGAATCTCATTGAGAAAGTGGATTTTAGCTGGCTGCTTTGTGCGTGCATTAGGCAGAAGTGGCTTAAACAGGCAACGTGGCAAGCAAATTTGCCTGAATGATGGCAGACATTAGCTAAAGGAAAGATCCCTTTTATCTAATGACTCAGACACCACAAGCAGGGGCTGGGAGAGGAAGTGACTCTGCAGCTCGTCGCTGATGAGGATGGAGAAACCCGCGGTGAGCTGCAGCCGCCAGCGCTGACGTGTCCCTGCCCTTACCCGCACGAGGGCAAAATGATGCTTAAAGCATGAGCTGCCACCAGACAAGAATTCACAATACAGCAGTTTAGTTGACAAAAGAGCAGCATCTCCAAGATGCCATCTCTGAAGCACCTCTCTTGCACAGGAAGAGTCGTAGAAATGAGACACCCCCTCCTCCCCAACACCTTTGCAAAGACGGCAAGGAATTTAGGCAGCTTTTCTCTTGACCCTTCCTGTAACCTGCCTCTTGCTACCTGCATGTTAAGAAAATAAAGTGGCTTTAAGAGACAGGCTGCAGGTGGCCTCCCCGCAGCACCGCTCAGGCACACGAGCTCCCTCATGAACCGGGGCTGCAGGAATCCCGAGCCACTCATGCATTTTATGAAACAGATACAGATTAGAAGAAAGCACCAGGGTATTGGCAGAGTTTTGTGTGTTTTTCAGCTTTTTTTTCCCCCTGAGTAAACAGAGACTTGAGTCTGGATCAAGACAGCGTGCGTTGCAGGCTATGTGAGTAGTATAGACAGTTCCTCCCCAAAAGGTTTAATGTGTTTTTCCTCCCCTCAACTATAAATCTGAGGTAGGTAAATGGGCTGGTAGGATGCTGATCACACCACACTGCAAGAGGTGTCCATGGTTATTACAACTAACACAGCTGTTGTGAAGCACAACAGTCACTAAATCACTTACACAAGAGGTGTTATGCAAGGTCAGTCAAGTTTTCCGTGAAAGAGACTCTCTGGACTTGTTCCACTTAAGGAACTAAACGGTTGTTGTCTGAGAGTTAAGCTGGTTTGCCAACTGCAGCCTTTAACTGCATATTATTTAACAGCTAAGTTGGTGTATAAGAGACTGTCGCAAAGTTTTCTCCAGTTTAGAACAGTTCTTGGGATTTCCTCGCAGACGAGCCAGTTTCCGTAACTGTGTTCACTCTAGCCAAAAAAAAAAAAAAAATTGAGCAGTACCATGTACTGCAACCTGGTGGCTCTTCACCTTTCACTCCAGCTACCACGCGGTGGGGTGAATCTGAAAGGCCTTCGGCATTTAAAAATCAACTGATCTCAACATTTAAAAGGCCCATGCTGTCTTTACAGCAGAAAGCTGCTCAGCAGTTTTATATTATTGCTCAGCAGGAACCATCCACTTTTTGATTTTAACTTGGTTTTCTTTTGCCAAGGCAACCAGCTTGAGACTCCACATGTTCACTCTTCTTCACCTAAATCACATTAACGGGCAGCTGAAGGAGCTTTATTTTTTACTGCAGCATCTTCCTCTCCCTCCTTTCTTTGGCCACTTGTGGCAGATTTGCGGTCAAGGTATACAACCAGAGTTGCATAACACTTCCCAAACATTGACAGTGCCCAGGATCCAAGAAAGGACCCACCTCCGTGTCAAGACTGAGCAACCCAGGAGCCTTTAGCTGTGATGGACTTGCAGGTCCTATCCTATTTCCAGAGGAGTTCATATCCCACTTGCTCAGTAACCTGAGGAGCACACACCTAATCCAAAACCCAATGGAAGAAATCTCCCTTTTAATGAAGCCTGTGTGTCAACATAAAATCATTTAAACACAAAGCTCCTTCTTTTCTGCTTTGAGAAAAAAAGAACTAGAACTGGAAGGTTGTGAACTATTTCATAGACACAGCTTTGGAGCTTTGCTTGAAGAACAAAATAAAAACTTGACCATGTGCAAACTCTTGGATAATTGACAATACAGAAGGAAAGGCTTCATTTATAACAGGTGCTAAATATGCCTTTACTCAAAACATAGGTCCACTTTTAGAAACTTCAGCTCAAGTTATGTGCATCACATGTTCATCTGTCATCTCTCACTGTTTGCTAGGACAGGTTTACTTTGCTCCCTGCTGCTGTTTTGTTTTCTTCTTCCTCCCAGCCACCTCAGACTATCCAGCCTGATTTTCCCTGTGCAGACCAGCTTTAGGAGCTATCTATATTACTTCACTTTTAATCCAGACTTCCACCAAAATTGAAACTCTGTTTACTTTCTTTAAAGACTTATTCAATACTGGAGTTATTAAATTATTAAATGAGGGAAATGGGGATAAGCAATGATTATGCAACTACCAAAGCAATTACTCCAGGGAGGCGGATTTTTGCTTTAATAAAGCTGCCAATAGCGATATTTCCCTGCACAAATTTAGTTACAGGACAGGCAGGGTTATCGGCTGGACTCGTTGACTTCTTCACCCCAAATGAGGCACCCGCAGGTGCCCAACACTAGAGGGCTCAGGATCAGCCCCGGGCAGGATGTGCCACGTAAGCCATTGCAGACCTCGTTATTTTCATTTTTATGTAGATTGCTTTTCCAGAACACTGGGCTATTTTAGGTGAATTCCCCGGGACTGGGGCTTACCAGAAGATTGTTTTAAGTTCCTCTTTCCTAAGCTGCTATTCATTTTTAACTCTGATCAGCATTCATTTGCTCGCGGCAGGGAAATCCCCTGCAACACAGACTGAGGGTGACTGCAGAAGCACACAAGTGTATTTTCAGAGACACATCATCTGTGTTTCTGTCAGCTTCCACAACATCCCAGACTTCCTCATCTCAGCTTGGAGTTCAGTCAGATTCAGTTTGTGACACTGAACATCTGAGTCACTTCATGTGTTTCTACTGTTCGCATAGGTGAGGTATTTTCCTGCTCAAGTTGATGCATGGCTCAGAATGAAGGGGAGCAGCCTATGCTTGTCCCAGGGGAACAAACAGCAGCAGCAAAGCATAACCAGCTCCCCTGCAGGAAGCAGCTCTCCTTATCGTGTCACCAAAAAGCCAACCACGTTCAGCATACCCCTGCCCTCAACCCGGCTGCTCTAGCTCGCTTGCCTTCCTTGCTCTTGCTGCAGCAAAAGTCGTTTCTGCAGGAACATGTGCATTTCAGTACAGGAAAACAAGCTGAACAGAGCAGCATTTGAGAGATATTCATAGCCCAGGAGGAAATTGGGGAACTTCTCTCACACTTCACTTTCATTTTAGCATTTGTCATTTACATAGACCTCTGGCCTATTAATAAAAATATATATATTTAGAACCTTCTGTTCTGTTAATACTATTTTAACTTTCAGCTTCTGTTTGCTAAGCCACCTTGTTGCAGAAGTGTTAAGTAGCACCTGGAGCCGACAGAAATGCAGCTCAGTTTCATAAAAAAAGACTGAGAACCCCCAAAGCAGATCAGCTCACCATCCAGGGACCACCACTGCTCAAATCCAACAGCCATCAGCACCTCACAAAATTTTAAGCCTGTCATTTAGCATGTGTAGGAAGTCCTGAAAACACCAAAATATTGGTACCAAATATTGCAGAGAAAATGACAACAAATGTGAAGCCTTGTACCAAAATCTACAGAGTCGCGTAAACAGTCGGACAACGCCGGCCACCAGGCACGCGATGTGTTTTCGCGATGGCACATTGCCAACAGCAAGAGGTGACCAGAGCATATGAATGTCGCGAGAGCCCAAGCACGACATGTGTGGTGGGTTAATCCAGAACGGGAAAATTGGGCAGACTGGTTCATCAGACGCAAGCGGCGCTAGGGTCGCGTGCAGCTGTTATCTGTAGCTGTTATCTCTGCTTTCCACAGTCTCCTGTGAGACAAGGAGGCAACTCGGCGCCCACTTCGACAGTATCAACGGCGGCTGCGAGGAGAGCGCGGCGAGCTAAGCCCTGCCAGACACGTGCCCGGCAATGAAGGCGGGCCAGAGCTGGAAGCAGAAAGCAGGGCAGTTTCCCCAGGAGAGCGCGGCTGCATGGAGGAAGCGGCAGCCCGAGGCTCCGCAGG
>VZSV01000338.1:287899-298185 GCA_013398735.1 Nothocercus julius
GCTCCCCTCGGCGCGACCCGGACGGCCCCGGACCCGGTGTCTGCCCCCACCTGCCCTGGTCCTGCTTGTTTAAATCAGAGCCCAACGGCACTTAATAAAAATAATAATAATAAAAAGCTTGGGGGGATTTTCATAGATTAAAAAAACAGCAAATATTCGATGCAGTTGTGAATTCCCGTGCACTTTCTTGGCTGCTCTTTGCTCGCTCTGGGCGGGGAAGGGATGATTCGGGCTATGCACTTAGAGGGCCCAGGGCATGTGTGGCGAGGGGAGAGCAGAGGCCGCAGCTGGAGCAGCACGAGGTGCAAAGAGCAGAATGGGGCTAAAACGTTGCAGTGGGGAAATGGTGACTGAAGAGCACATGGCTGCCAGGTCAACCCGAGCGCCACAGAGCAAGCCCTGCAGCTCCTGGCACCCAAGAAATCCTGCGTTTTCTGCTGTTGGTCTTCTCCTGCAGCCTGGGCCTTCCCCACAGCCCCGCCGTGCTCCTCTCCCCACCTGTCTCATCAGCTCCTTTCTGCAGCCCGTCTGGATCCCCCGCGTGGCTGCGTTAGGATTGCGATGACTTGAGTTATTCTGAAGAGCAAAGATACGGCGTCCAGAAAGCAGGAGAGATCCGTAAACCCAAGCAGGCTGCTCACCCGCTTAGCCCGGAGTCCTGCCTCAGCCATTAGCCAGTACCTGCTGTCCTGACAAGGTGCACGTAGTTCTCAATTAAGAAATAACTAAAATTCAAAAATTCAGTGGCCTGACCAAAGCGTCAGCTGGCAGGAGTAGCCAGGCCTATTTTTGGTAATGCCCCAACACAACAAATGACCTGATGCAAGCTGCTTTTTCGTCCTCACAGTTTCCTTATCTACCAAATCGGGATTGCAACACTGCAGAGTAGGTGGCCTGATGTTTGCAAAAGTCTCCAGTTCCTCAGCCCAAATGGGCACGAGCAAAGCACGTGATCCAGGAGTGCGGACTGCCCGGAGAGGGACCGTTCCCACTGCCCGCAGGGGAGCAGTTTATACCTTACAATAAGAATTGGGATTAGTGGTATCTGGCACATCTACAAGCAGTGTTGTTATTCACTGGGTTACAGAACAGCCAAGCCCTTTACAAATAAGGACTACTTAAGCTTGAACTTCAAGGATAGCCAGTGCCTCAGTTGACTGCACCTTTTGTCAAGTATCATCATTACCAGCTCTACCTTAACTAGTAAATACCTCGTGTAGAGTCCCAGGGTTCTCGCTTTCCAAGGCACCAAAAGCAGGTCAGACCGAGCAACGCCAGGAAACGTTAGCAGAGTCACTCAGTTGGGCTGAGCTTTTGCCTGGGCTGGCTCAGCCAGGGGAGATGGAGAAGGGCCTTGCGGGTAACGGTTGTCAGACGACAGGTTTGGAACCAGTTTTATTGGTTGCCTGATGGTTGAATTTTTGTGTCATAAAAATTGCAACCAGCATGAAACATTTCTATCGGCATGAAGGGGGAAAGGGGGAAATGTGTGTCTTAGTCCTACATCTGTTGGCTGCAGGTGAAAAGAGAGACAGGAGATTTCTAGAGTCTGCATGGAAATTTTCAGTCCCCAGGACTTTCTCATCTGATGAGTCAGCATTGCTCTGCAGAAGGTGTGTGCATCCTGCAGAGATCAACATCCAAAGCAAGGGCAGGTATTTTACAGTAAAGTGCCAGGTAGGTGAGCACTTGGTGGCCTTGGTGTTTGAATCTGTAAAATTAAAAAAAAAAAAAGTTATCTACCTGGCCAAAGTTCCTGGGCAAACTGGACAAAGCATGAGAACTGAGGAGAAGGAGTTCTTGATTCAGTCTGGCTGTGGAACAAGTTTCCAGAAGTTATCTGGCAAATCCCAAGTATTTAAGAAGTGCAAAGGAATGTCCCCTTTGATCACTTAAAACAGGGTACTGACATCTTACATTATCTACACCTAAGACTTTACAGTTCGTTAACTACAGTTGGTTATCTCCATGCTCAGGAAAAGGTGGTTTATGGCTCTCTTTCTAGCCTGTCTTACCTTTATGCAGTCATTTTACTTGCTGTAGTAGATGACTTGGGTGGAATAAGATCCCATCAAGGACAGATGCATCTCAAGCAAATGTGAAAGCGGGAGGAGGTGTAGGATAAGTGTCTTGCAAAGGCCTGGGATAAATGCAGATTGGGCTCCTGGTATTTTATTCTTGTCTGCCTCAAATCATCTGACTGTGGTTAAAAGCACTAGGGTACAAACTGTTGACTTTTCCCTTCAAGATGATGCTGGCTGCCTCAGGGTGCTGCATTCGTCTTTCAGTTTAGCCACAAGCTTCCTGTGACCTACAGAAAGACACTCAGCTTTTTGGTGAAATAGGAGAAACTCCATTTGGGGGATTTGCTTTCTCCCTCAAGCAAAGTATCATCTCTTAATAGAGCCATAGATACAGTGCATTTTCTTATATAGCTAAACAGCTAAACTGTTCCCCATGTGGAACAAGTTGATATCTGCCCTCTTAAGCGGACTGAGACAGTTTACCCACCTTTAATCATCTTTCCATTGAAGCAGTAAGTTATTCGAGGCTAGCTAGTTATTCTAGCCTTCTTCCAATAAAGTTCACAAATTTCCAAAATCTAGATGCACTTCAGGACAATGACCTGAAAGATAACAGAGAAGAGGAAGGGAGAGAGGAAACTTTTATCCACTTCCAAATGAAGTGCAACATGAGGTCAATGAATATACTGAGAAAATGTGATAGTAAATAAGGAGTGACAACGAAGACATGGAGACAGAAGGTTTTTTTTTAAAATATAGTCATTTCTAAACTTGAACAGGTCATGTCATCTTTCTCACCAAGGACTTGTAACATCTTCTTGTGAACAGTCTTGTGAAAAGCTCTACAGCAAATAGATACAAGTTCTCCAGAGAGGAAGCGAACAACACAAAACACCCCACCAGATTAAATTCTAGACTCAGTCCGGCTCTCAGCTGTCACAATTTGACCTAGCTCCAACAAAGCCAGTAGTTTTCACCAGAACACACCAGCTGATAATCTGACCTTTGTTGACTCAATAAGGCTGCTCTATAATATACAACCCTTCTGCAGTTCTGTTCTCACAAATAAAACTGTAGCAATAGTCCATCTGTCTATGAAAGGCACAAACTCCTTTTTGTTGAGGAAGAACTTCTTTCCTGTGAGGGTGACAGAGCCCTGGAACAGGCTGCCCAGACAGCTTGTGGGTTCTCCTTCTCTGGTGCTCTTCCAAACTCGCCTGGATGCCACCCTGTGCCACGTGCTCTGGGTGTCCCTGCTGGAGCAGGGGGTTGGACTAGAGGATCTCCGGGGGTCCCTTCCAACCTCAACCATTCTGTGATTCTGTGATTTTTTGCAGTCATTAAAATCTGCACATTAATGGATTTTGAAGCAACACAACATAGCCAGATATTGACCCTTGTTTTACACAAGGTACAAAGTGCCACGCACATTTATAAAGCGTGAAAGGGAGTGGAGAATCAGACCCAGAATTTCTAGCCCACATAATCACACAGCTTGATGTGAGATGTAATATCTCTTTAGGAACCTTGTCAACATCCTTTGAACCATATTACTACTTTATTAATGCCCAAGGGTATTTCTAGTTTTGAAAAGAATTCGATGGAAAGGCATTTAATTCAAAACTAGAGGCACACAAAAGTTACAAGGGTAGTAGGAATGTGTTTCCAGCAGCCGAGAAAGTCAGATGCATCTCCAAAACTTCAGTAAATGCAAGAATTACTTTTTTTCCCTTCACTGTTGTGAAATAAAAACAGCAGGTCTACTCCATGATTACCTAGTCAAGGGACTCTGTTGCAAGAGTGTCACAATGTCTACCAGGCATGTCAAACCCAAAGCAAGAGCAAGGCTGTGCTCTGTCTGCTCTCTCGCTTCCAAATGTGATGTAACTGGGGAAAAGGATGAAGGTGTAACCAGGGTGAGAGATAGGAACATGGGAAATATGGCCTATCACTCGACTACAGCAGAGCTCAGATATCATCCTGTGTGCTTGGAGAAAATATAAACAGAGAATTGATTATAACTGGATCACAGTGTAAGACCTATGGCCTTATAATGCAGCCTTACTTATTTATCTTTCTGTTTAATACTCAGGTTCCAAACTTCGTCCAGACTTGTTACGAAAAGTTGAAGTCTTGGAGGAAGTGCAACCTGAAGAACTGAAAATGTTCACAAGATAGGCAGATGGAAAGTAGCTGTCCTATGACAGTTTGGTTTTCTGAAAATACAGCCCCAAGTTTATGTGGTCAACAAGTGAGTACTACTACGTCACGTGCAAACAGCTGCTTAATCTTTGCTTAAAACAACTGTATTACTCGTCCATTTCATGGAGTGACCAACTCCACATGTAAAGCTACAGCAGCACACGTATTGACAGAGGTTTCTCTGCTGAACAAAACTCTTCCCTCCACAGCCTGGCAGCTCTGTGAAAATCCCAGTCAGCCAACTTAAACACCGGTTGCACATCTCCATCAGATCTACCTGATGAGGACAGAAGTTCTCCCAAGGGACTGTCATTACCCATCCACTGGTAGCTATCGGCCCTGTCAATTTGCTGATGGACAATTGTTCCCTAAATTGGGCAAAAGCAACTGATTTGGCTTAAACAACATAAATATCTGGTCTAACTTAACACAGCTGATTTGGCCTGATAGTAATTTGGGTGCTCATTTTTGAACTTCATTGCTAATAACCTTCACTTCTAGAATACATGAAAAGATGCTGTGAATTTAGGGCAGTTGTTTCTCCACCAGCAGATCTGGCTCTGGAGGCCCTACAGCTTTAAGTGTAAACCACTGAAAAAGGGAGTTTCAATTAGTGACTGACTTTAGATGTATGAAATGTGTGAAGAGTGGGCAGCAGTCACACATTCTGCTCTGTTGGGAGAGAGGTGGGGAAAATAACCCCTTTCTAGTAGATGACAGTAGATGGTGAAGGTGTAACATCTGCCAGAACTTGTCTGCCACTAGCATTAGCTAGAAAAAAAAAAAAAAAAAGTGCTTTTCTACCAACAAAGTTGAATGCAGATGAGGGGTATTTAGAAAAAAAAAGAAAAAAGGAAAAAAACAAAGAGTGACAGTTGGGGGTAAAGATTTTTTGGTGAACATTGCTACAGTGACTAAATGTGCTAGATCCTTCCTGGCTTTGCCCCCTAATTCTGGGCATTGAGCAAGTGACTTGGCCAGCCTAGTAGCTGTGTCAGTGTGTCCATGTTTATCTAGGAAACACAGGGAGAGTCACTAGACCGATTGCATTAGAGAGGAATTTTTGTATTTTACAGAACAGTATTTAAATGTTCCCTTGCAATCTTATGCTAGGACTATCCAGGCATTGAGAGTATAACTGCACAATCATTGCCTCCATAAAAAAAGTGGTGCTGACATAAGCTACATTGGTTTAGTTAAATCAGTATGACTATATTTGATTATGTCCAAGTTGTGAACACATCTCCTGGCTGCCATTAGCTGAGGAGGCTAGTTTCCTGCTAGGTGTGAAGTATGTGCACTGCACATCTGCTCAGATTGCATGGAAGTGTTTTTTTCCAGAATTTCCAAACAGCTGTGGTCAAACTAGGGCTGATTAAATGCCAGATAAATACTTAGTCCTTTAATTCTGCTCAGAGAAAATTTCAGGGCGGGGGGCAGGGAAAGGGCTTCTAGTTGGCTAGCAAAATTGTAGGCGGTAGACACAAGTTTGAGAATAGGAACCTCCTCAGGCAGTATCACCCATGTCAAGAGGACATCAGTCCCCAGCTTCAAAATGCTGAGCCATGAACTCTGACTTTCTAAGTCTGTAGCTAGCCAACATTGCCTCCACCAGTCTAATCAGGGTGCAATGCAAATAGGTAGTCCAGAATATTGTGCACCCTGTGCTACAGACTGTTGTGATACTTGCTGCCATCCAAAAAAAAAAAAAAAAGGGTAGGGCCAAACACCTTTTCTTCTTTTTCTCTTCTTCTCTGTTCCCTTTCAGTTCGGATGGGGTTGAAAGGAAAGCAATGCTCTCATGTGCTGTCATGACAAGAAAGTGCATTCTGTAACATCAGAGCAATTACAGCCCTGAAATCACTTTCATGATGAAGAAACTTGCAGGCAGAGTGAGTTGGCAGAAGAAGACATACGCTGTGATGCTGTCGGGAAATTCCAGTATGGCTTTGGAACAGCTACATTCAATAGATTCATCCTTTAAGTCCAGCCAAAAGCACTGAGCAGAGTTGTTTTCTTACCAGCAGCATATTCAGAGATTTATGATGCAGAAGACTACATTCTTGGGGCTACAATTTGAGCAGGCACTGACCCAGCAGAATCAGAATAAGAGCACTGAAGCACTCGAAGGACAGAACAGCTCCACCAGGAGAGGCTGGCATTTGAGTTTGCTGGTAGTGCCTTTAAACCAACTTCTTCTGGAGTGCCTAGTATTGATATTTACTGAAGTGCTGCTCTTCAGCAGCCACCTGCCTAGAAAGAAATAGAGCTTATCCCATCTGCATCACAATTTAAAATCATTGGAAATTAAATGTTGTGGCTGATATATATAAAAAGTCAGTTTAGACAATATTGTCTTGCATTGGGTGATGCTGTTTATACTTTTGTAAAGAAGATGGAGAGAGCCACCAGTTCAGGCTGCTTGGAGCGCTGGTAAGGATGTAAGGATGACATGGACTGGGATGAATCTGACTATTTTGCTTCTGACAAAAGCTTTTGGGTAGCTCCTTAAGTGCTACATGGATTGGTACCTGTATAGCAATACCGGTACCTGCATATGCAGTATAATATACAATACAGTATACAGTAAAAAGCTGTAATGGGATGTTCCCCATTTCAGCTGGCTGAATACAAGCAAGTATTTTTTCAAGCAGAAACACCCAAAAGCATTGTTTTGTTTCATTTCTCTGTGAAACTTTCCTCTTTATCAATAAAACAATTCAAAGGAATAGTTTGATAGTTCAAAATGTAATTCTCCACCACTCAACTTATGATGTTTTTCATTGATAAACATGAAATTTCAAAAGATCGCCTACGCTTGCAAGGCATTTGCTTCCATCAAAATATCACTTTTTTTTGTCAAAATTTCCTCAGTCAAATCACTTCAAACAGTTTCTTGGAGCAGAGATGACGGAAGGGGGACTTTACCACGTTCCAATTCACTTTGAGGAACGTGCCCTCATGTGGGATCTGTTAAAACTGCAGCAAACCTAGTACCTTGTGAACAGGCCTTCTTTCTTCTCCTCCTTTACCATTACCATCAGCTTTCTTCAAACAAGACTACTTTTACTAGAATGAGAACTGCTTTATGCAATATGTGCAAGAAATGAGGAAAAATTAATCCTGGTAGCCTACAGGTCCAAATTAAAAATAACAACCCTGCAATGATTACCCATTTTCCAGAGGGAACTGGCTAAGTTGTATGTTTGGCATTATTGAGCATTTCAGGATACTGCTGGCAGTGTAAGATAGGGAACTTCTATTTTTGACTTCATACAATAATTCACACTTGTGAAAACATAAGAATATATCAGAATGTGTTTCACATTTGCTTTATAGAGCAAAAAACAAAGAGGAGGAGAATCATGTCCTGGGACTGAAATAACAAGTCTTCACACATTGCAGGTAATCACACATTGCAGGTAATATTAAACTGGAAAGGACTGAAGGCACTTTTGAAGAATTTCAGTGTTTTTAAGAAATTTGAACAATGACCCACAATAAACATGATGCAATGCAGTTTGACCAAATGCAAATTAGTGTACTTAAGCAGGAATAAGTCACCACATCATTACAGGATGAAAAATAACCTACATATGGCTTCTGTAAGGAAAGACCTGGATTTTCCATGCAGAAACAGAGGGAAATTTCAAAGGTTCAGGGTTGTTCTATTTAGAAAACAAAAGACTGAGGGGAGTTAATAAGAACTATCTTCAAAAACATCACAAGCTGGTGTAAAGGAGAATATACTGATAGGGTCTCTCGTACAAGAACAGAACAGAGGGGAAGAACTTTAAATACAATAGGAGAGAACTAGATTAGAAATGGGGTGGGACAGGGCAGAATGGTCCCACTATAATATCTCAGCTTTCATTATGCAGGTCTTATCTATGCAGGACTCACTGGTTGCTTTACACTTAACCAAAACATCTGGAGTAGAGCTCAGTATCCACGTGTGGGTCCTTCAGCTTTGTTTCTCTTCCCCCAACAATGTAAAAATATCAGTTACATCTGCCCCTGCTACAGACTGGCACTTATACAGTGTAGGGTTTTCCCTGATGTTATGTTGTTATAAGCAGCATCCCAATGACCTGTAGCGCTAGTGCAAATACATATCCGGGCAGTCGTGATCCTGCACGTGCGCTCCACCAGCTATCCCTCAGAGTCATTTCAGCCAGTAGATGTCTCCTGCTCTCCGGCTCCACGTGCTGCCTGAGCTGGCTGGAAAACAGAGTCTTCCTGTCAAAGCAGTTTGGAGTTAGAACCAAGCATTTTATACACTGCTTCTTAGCTTAGCTTAAAACCTGTGATTCTGATTCCACCAAGAAACAACTGTTGTTGACAGATATTTTTGTACCATGTGACAACTTCTAGTGGTCACCTATCACATTCTCCCGATTTGACTTTAAACACTCCAAGTCCATTATTATTTCACCCATGGCACAAACACAGCCTGCAACAGCGTGCGATGCTGCAGCACCACAATGCACGTTATTTCTAAGGAATTTGCATCCAAACGGGATTTCTGCGTGCCGCCTGCATCAGCCGCTCAGACCTGTAATCCGCTGTTTGTTGTTTGCGCCTTCACAGTCGGTCGCTGTGGAAACAATTTTGATGTCCTGGAGAATTATTAGTTCAGGTAGGGAGAAATAAGCATCAGGAACAACAAACTCTTGAGAGACAAAGAACCTGTTTACATGCAAATGTCCTTGTGTGGAAAAGAGCAAGGGAACAGAAACGTAGCTCATCCATAAGCAGACTGTTTCCAGTGATTTTTGTTGATTATCCACAAGCAAGCAGGAACATTTTAATACTTCATATTAAAAATTAACTTTTTAATTTTTTTTTGTGAAGTGGAAAATGTAATTAATCTAACAACACATACCTGGTTCTCTAGCTAACAGCTTTAGACTACTCACAGTTCTCTTGGGGATTCAGTGTCTTTCCTCCTCTGCCCCTTCATGAATTATCTGTTGAGAGCTGCTAACTCTTTGGTACAAAGGATATTTTCCTTTCTGGCTTTTTTCTTTTTTTGCAATGTACAGCTTTGAGGATCACTAGTTGTGAGGACTTCCGTACGCAACTGCAATATAAATCATAAACTCACCTGCATGTTGTCACGTAACAGCATCTGGTAACTAGGTGTGGGGGGGTAGGGAAGCAGTAAATGAGACACTGGGAATTCCTCACACTTGGGAAATTCAGCAGTCTCATCTCATGCGAAGTTGGTTAAACACAGATAAACAAAAATCTCTGAGGGATGCATGTTTGTTTTTCATATTCCAAGCCAATTTTCTAGTGCAACATTGAATTTCCTATCATGGATAAACAACGGATGGGCAGGTGACAGTCTGCTTTTTGGATGGGGAAAACTGAAATCCCCATCCTTACCACTTATCTTCCTCCTGCATCCCTGGACACCTTTCCCAAAGCAGAAAGCGAGAGCTGCTGCCCCAAAGCACAAGAGCTGGGCCTGGCTCTGCCCCTCACTGGCTCCCTCAGGCCCATCTCAGCAGAACTCCTTCCCTCCAGGGCAGGTCCCTCATTTTTGTGGCTCCCCCCTTTGCACCAGCCACCCAGTGCTCCTCTCACCCCAGCAGCTCCTCCCTTCCTCTGCCGCTTGCCCAGGCCTCACTCCCCCTCAGCTTCCCTGCTCCCAGCGCTCCCTTGCTGCCTCATCTTGCTTCTTTGGACACCGTCTTCCTTCACCACCATCTTGCCCAGGTCATCTCTGTCCCACTGCTCCACCAGCCTCCTTCACTCCCATCTTGTGCCCAGTCAGGTCACCTCCATCTTGTGCCTGTCCCCTCAGCCCCATCTTGACCCCAGCCTCTTCATGTCCATCTTGTCCCAGGTCCTCCCTCAGCCCCATCTTCCTGCCAGCCTCCCACACCCCCACAGTGTCGCGCTGTCCTAACCTCCCTGTCTCACATGTCCCACACACTCCCCCTCCCCGTTCCCCACAGTACCCCCTTGTCATCCCCCCGTTCCCCATACTACCTCCTTTGTCCTCCCCCGCCCCCCATCGCGAGGCGCCCGGCCCGGCCCATAACGGCTCCC
>VZSV01000338.1:298720-313873 GCA_013398735.1 Nothocercus julius
CGCGGGGCCTCGGCGCCGCCCCGGCCGAGTTACGGGTCCGGCGCGGCGGGGGAGCCGCCGCCTCCCCGCGTCGTCTGCGCGGCCGGGCCCCCAGACACCCCCTGCGCTTCGAGCGTCCAAGTTTCGTGCCCATTTTTTTCGTGCCCCTGAGGCTGCTCCGCTCCGCTCGCCCCCCGCCAGCCGCGCTCCGGTTACCTGCGCGCGGGAACCAGATCCCTCTCCGGGGATCGGCAGCTCTTCTGATAACTCTCGTCTTGCTTCTTTTCTCCTGCTCCAAGCATCTCCGAGCAGATCTTAGTTCAGCCCTAACAAACTCCAGCCGCGATGCTTTTCCTGCTGCTTGCCCTGAGCTAGGGAAGGCACCGTGTGAGCATGAACTAAAAAGCGGCAGCGGGGACGTTAGCCAACTTCTCCGTCTCCTTTTTAAGAAACTTATATCCCGTTTGCTTTGTCTCCCCTGGTGCCTCAGGCGCTCAGATCTGTCTCATCACTCTCACCAATGCATAGATTTGGGGGGGATGCAGAGGAGCAGGGTTGATTTCAGCTCTTGCCTCTCTGTTTAGTCCTCAGAGCTCTGAAATGCTCTGTTTGTTTTCTGTTGGCCGTAGCAATTAGTGAAAATTGAAAGAGAGCCTATTTTTAAGCATCCCCAGGCTATTCTTGACTCGCTTTCTCCTGTTTGTTTGGAATAAAACGTGCTGTGGAAGAGGGTGCATCTCCCGTTAAAGCAGCATTTTGTGTGTGTGTGCCTATTTTGAGCCCAAGTTCCTGGAGCCTGATTAAATCTTTCCACCCTTTGACTCAAATGCTAAACTACTCCAAACCTTTTTTTTTGTTGTTTTGTTTTTTTTTGTTTGTTTGTTTTGCATCGAAAAGATGCAAACCTGGCTTATCACAGAGCAAAGGGAGATAGCTAGTGACAAATGATCTGTTCCATACATTTTCTCTTCGATCCTTAAATTGATCACATTCACATTAATTTGTCAGGTCAAACTGTCATCTGCCTCAGTCTAGGCTTTCAGCTCTTTGTCATGGTCATGAATCATTTGAAATTGGGGAGGGATTGCTAGCAGGAGGGGAGAGAAGAGTTCAGTCTCAAAATATAAGCCCTAAAGTCCCGAAGATTTGGGTATTTTCTGTGCCTCCCTTCACCGTCTTCCTCTAGAGGTTGGTTCAGTCATGTTAAGGTTAATTCAGTGGTATCTGACAGTGGATATTTTAAAGTTATATGACTATTGGAGCACAGCCCAGGCACCTCGGAAGGACCTGCTGTCGTTATGTGGTTTCACAAGGGGGGAATCAGCCTCTGAAGGTACCTTTCTGTCTCTTTTGAGAGGTTAAATAGCAAAATTGAATATTTGACTTCTAGATGTCTAAAGTGGGTTGAGGAAAAAGACTTCAGACCAAACGGTGGCTCCTGGGGACTTGAAATCAGAGGGGCCTGTAGTGTTCCATACGCAGCAGCTCCCAGTGTCACTTCTTGTTTCACTTTCACAATCTTTGGTCATGGTTAAACCAAAACAAACATGTTTCTTCAACTCTCGATATTGCTGTCCCATGGGACACGAGCTTTATTTGCATTTGGTGAGACTTGCTTTTAATTTGCCCTTTAGTGTATATACTAAATGTGGGTGTATGCTGCTATTCTTGCTTTCGGCCCTTGGAATTTGCACTCTCAAAGCTGTCTTGGTACCAGCAAGCTTTGGGAATGGGACAGCTGGGACTTGCGTGGAACTGGGATCTTGGCTGTCAGGGTGTGAACACACAGGAAAGATGGGGAGAATTACCAGAACTGAAATGTCTTTGTCCCCAGTTGCCTTCTGCAAAGTGGGACAGGTACCAATGAGTCCATAGGTGACGATGGGACCTGCAACACTGTGGAGAAGAACCAAGGACATCAGCCAACATCAGTCGAGCTTCTGCTTCCATGGATGTCCTGTGCAGTGCCGTTCCCTGCTGTGGTGTTTGCATCTCGGGAATTCCTGGTGTAGCTCTGTGTCCCTGCACCAGAGCCCCATCCGCCTGTGGGCCCGCTGTCGGGAGCCGTGACGCTCCGGTGGAAGGTATTCGCCGTCACTACAAGTCACTGTTCTTGTTACCCTTCCCACACCTTTCTGGGACTAAGCAGTTACCAGTTTAATGTTTCCGTCAGGGGTCAGTAAGCGTAGCTCTTTCTAGCTTCTTTAAAAAAGAAATAGATGGCTCCAGTCATTGTCCCTAAATAGTCTCCCACTTGTAACACCTCAGCACGTTGACAGCTGTTAGGTTTTAATTGAAGCCTATTTTCGCTTCCCCAAAGGCTCAGGGATGGAGCTTCCTCAGGGTGTTGAGCGTATTTACCTAGTTTGGCTCCCCTCTGGCTCTAAGCGCGTCCTTCGCCGCGCAGAGTCACGGAATAGGCAGGGCCCTGCTGATTCAACCGGCTTATCTCACCGCCTGACTTGTCGGCCAAAGTTTCTGCTGGAGGCTGCCGAGATAGATTTAAACCAGTTTTCCCCTCTTTTTCCCTGCCTTGCCACGGATGCCGGCGCAGTTAGTGCCTGGCCGCCAGCCAGCTGGCGCGCGGCGCTGCGCCGAGCCGCGAGCCGGGGCTTGCAGAGGGTGTTAGGAGAGGAACGCCGAGCTCCCCGCGCGGCTCCGCCGTTCAGGGTTATGTTTCTGATGCTGGAAACGCGTGCAGGATTTCTTTCTGCAGTCTGGGCTTTGCGGCTGGGTATTTTCTCTTATTTGTGCTTTATTCCTGTGGTAAAGCAGTCACAAATCCATCTTAGTGTCTTAAGAAGTGCTGGCTTTCTCCTGCTAGGCTGTCTTGGTCCAAGTAGCACATGAGCTAATTAGGCTGTAAATACGTAAATAGGCAACAAGAACAAAAACAAACTTCTTTAGCACCTTAATACATGAAGCAAAGGGGAATCCTGCTGTGGCTCCTCAAGCAAGCACGGACAGAACTACCTTGGCGCAGAGCAGAAATCAGACTGTACTTCCAGTTAGAAACAAAACCCTTCAGCTTTAGGACATGTTGTCTGTATGAAAAATTGCTATTTGCATTTCACTCAGCTAGTATAAATAGGAAAATTGAGAAAATTTAAATTTGCCCAATTCAACTGATTTGTTAAAAAATATTTAGCTATGTGCAGACATGTGATTTAATGTCTACAAATATAAAAGTTTCTTTCACTTACATTGATGCCCCCTTAAGACATAAGGGGGGAAGATGACATCTATCCAAGCTTAAATTTGCAAGAAAATTTCTGAAGCAGTAGTAAGATAAAGGAGGGATCAATATTTAGGGTAGTAGGAATGTTTCCTAACTGAACTTTATAAACTGCTTTGTTTTGTTGGTGTGGCGTTACACAGGACTTAAGAGCTCTGTAAATACCAAGTGAAAAGCAATTTAAAGGCAATAGTTAAGTATTCCTCTTTATGACTTGACAGAAAACTAATCTTGATTCTTTTTTTCTTTTCTGCACATAATCAATGCCAAAGAAGTTGTAGCATAGCAGTTGAGCTTTGAAGAGTCTAAGATCTGCGTGTTGCAAAGAGAGAGGGGTCACAAAATGCTGGGCCAGCAATGGCTTTATATAAAACAAATGTAATAACTAGAGATTCTCTGTTCTCTTGTCAGAAGTGAGGAGGTTGCTGAAGTAAATCCTCAGTATCATTAGGTCAAGGAACCGAAGGAGCAATTGCAGCATCACATGTGCATCAAGCACTGCACTTAGTTCATCAGTGCATTGTAATGACTGTCGAGTATACACAGGTTATTTCTTCTGTGTGAAGATAGAAGAAATTTCTGGTTCTTCTCTGACTTTGTATGTGGGGATGTGTGACTGTAGATGTGGACAGCAGACATCACATACATCATGAGGACAGCTGACAGGGTGAGACATGTCCCTACCTTCTGTACCTCAGCAACCTAGATTTCTTTACGGTAGCCCTACTCTTCTCACTACAAAGAAAATACAGGGAGATTGGAATGAATTACTTGGGGAGGAGGAAAGAGTCACGTCCAAAATCTTTCCCTCTTTCAGCCATAAGCAAGGAGCCTCTGTTAGGATCTTCAGAACTGACGTGGTGGGACAGCCACAAGCAGAAACAGAAGCAGGAGGCAGGAGCACCTCTGGGTGCCACCATCTCCTGGCTCTGCATGGGGACCTCTCCAGGCAGAAGTTGAGCTCACGCAGCACTTCTCTGTTGTTGGCTGCACCTCTGCCCTGAGTTTTGCTACCATAGCTACGCGCTGCTGAAGGGTTGTTTCCTTCTGTGCTTGTGCCAGCTGACGCTGTTCTGCTCTCAGAAATGTGTAGTATGGGTCAGGCTTTCCAAAACGGAGCTTGTTCGGCTGCCGTCGTAGGAACGGGCTTGCGGTGTGTTGTGGTGCGCAGCAGCAAATCCCAGTTTTTAGGTCATCGAGCACGTACGAGCAGGAGGAGACATGCCTCCCATCCTGCTGCCTCCGCTCTTAGGAGGCAACAGCAGCAGCTGCTTTTGGCATGATCTGCGGGTGGAGGCGTTTGCTATGTGAAATTATATTTTCCCCATCTCTTCTAGAGAAGAGGTTTGTGGCTGGATTTACTTTTCTTCCCATGCAGCTTTGAAATATGGAGTTTGGCTTTTCTGATAGGGACCAGACACACACACATAGGCATCAGCCACTGCTGCAGATACAAACATATTTCCTGTGCTTACCTGCTATGAATAAGTGAATGCTTGTGAAGTCTATATGGTGTGAGTGAATCTGGGTGTAGAAAAAGGCCGATTCCATGTCCAAAGTTGAGTTTTATGATGCCCAACTCATTCGGAGGCCTTAAGATTGAATCAAAACTGGGTATAAGCTGTTTTGCACCAATTATTGAGGAGTTCTCTGAACCACTACAATAGTCGGATTTTTTTTTCATGGCCAATGCAAGGTAGAGGCCCCCGCTGAACAGAGCATGTAATTAAGGATGATCCTTCTTCTGGAGATGTCATTATCTCTGATTGACAGGAGACGTCGCGGAAGAAGAGAAAAGGGAAGAGGCACGGGTGGAATGATGATAAGCAAACAACATAAGTATAATAAGCAATTACCTTCACTGCCACCTGGTTAGTTGGTGTTGGACTATTCTTCAGCATTAACTTGAGGTCCTGCGGCCACCATGACAACCCTAAAACTATGCTGGCTCATTTCTGGCTCAACACAAGCACCTGATCAAACATTCAACTTGTTTGGGGAAGTACCTTAGGTATTCTGTTTCTTCTAATCCCTTCCAGAGGGTATCTGGTGTGCTGGGAGACGTAACATCCACAACTATGCTAGATATGGCAATGTTCTAGAAGGAATCAGAATCTTTTGTATTTATGAGCCTAACTGGGATAGAAGGTTGGGAAGAAAATTCTCGTCTGGCATTTTATTTGACAGATAGCCAACTTTGGGGGAGTTTGGATCATCTTTTCTTGCGTCTTGTTAGTATTTTGTGTGTGCAAGGGTCAGGGTACTAGGCTGAGCAACTATCTGATCTCAATATGATCATGCTGAAATCACCAGATGTTGGCCTCCGCAACTCCGGCCTTGGAAGGATCCTGTTTTACTGGTCCATCTTGAGCAACTAATATACTGTGTTTTATGAGTCTTTGAGTTGCATTGACCTGCTTTGGGTAGCTGAATATAAGATTGGTTGAAGTCATTCTAGTCACCCTCTTGAACAGGTTATTTATGGCTGTAGAGGGGGGTAGGTCCATGTCTTCTCCAGATTGGCAGCTACTGGGGGGAAAGTGTCCTAAGGCTAAACAAGCCAGATGATCTGAACATGTTGTACCTCAGAACAGTTTTTTCACGCCAGACTTCTCTTATTTTGTTGCTCCCAGGGATGGTTTTTGAGTAGTGGAACTCTAATTTGCTCACATGAAAGACCTTTTTCTTTTTTCTTTATCTTGTTTGGCTTTCTCCAAGACCTGATTCCGAGCTCAACCAGTGGTAGATGAAGTGTGGGTTGGATTAGTTCTTGTGGCTGGGAGGAGTTCAGAAGATTTTGGTGGCTGGTAGGAGACAACTGCATGTTTTTGTATGGGCAGAAAATAGAGCTTCTGCAAAGACTCCGATAAGACAAAGATTAATGAAAACTGTGAGGAATCGAACTGTGAGATAAGACCAGCCTCTCTGGATGGTAGCTATGCTTTTTGTAGGTGTTGCAACCCTACTGGTCCTGCACAAGGATGCATCTTTCCCCTCCCTGTTCTTCCTCCTGAGATGTCTTGGAAGAAACAGCCAAAACCAGAACCACTTGAAATCCATCTCTGGGGTGTGAAGGCTGGGGTAGATGTGAATGAGTGCCTGTGGATTAGTGCTATCTAATTTGTTTTCAGTCTTTGCATTTAAACAAAATATTGGATGTGCTGTTGTACCCCTGCCTTCTCCCTGGCAATGAAATGACGATCTCTTCAAATATTCATGACCTTAAATGACCATCAGGGGAGGAAATATTTCTTTAATAGGTACAGATAATGAGAGAAATAATGGCTTCTGGTCACCAAGATAATCATCTAATCATCAGGGCTTTCTTCTTCCTAGCAAATATTTATTCTTTTTAATTTCATAGATGTCCAGAAGACTCGCACTAGCCAGGGAAGAGGAATAGCTCTTCCTTCACTCAACTCCCCAAAACCTTAAAGAAGTAATGGTTTGCTTGCAGGCTCTTCAATTGTTTGAACTTAAACTGCAGGTTTTTCTTTATTAATTGCCACCCCTGCCCAAAATGTAAATAAAAATTTGCTGTCTGGGTTGCAGTCTGTAGGTCTGCCATGCTCACCTGCTGAAGCGAACAACCTGCTATGCGCTGTCTTGAGCCAGGTGTTGCAGAGCAAAGGCTGTTCCTGCTCACAGGTCCAGAGATTAATGGGGCAAGTGTTTTCACTTAGGAATAACATTTACTATGATAATTTCATTTCCTCCCATATGATTGCTCCTAACTCTGTGATCAGATAATATTTGTGAGCTAGGAGCTGTTGGCAGGCTGTGAGCAGTTAGGTGGCTTGAACTCCTGCTTGTTGTACTAATAAATTTACTTATTTAAATTGCAGAATGGTATCTGGTATGCTGCAACTATTAAAGTTAATTGTGTAAGTTTAGAGTTTTAAGCTGAATAATTAGTGTTTTCATTATGGTGGAGCACCAAAAATGCTTTCTGCTTCTCACCGCTGCCATTTTTACGTTTTCATCCTTCCTAGTCTTGATGCTGTTCAAAACACCTAGTTTTTTTAAACAAAGTATAACCAGAATTCCTGGACCATTTAATAACACATGTTGCAGGAAGCTTGCCCAAATACTGAGATTTTTGATAGTTGGGCCAGGATTTAATTTCGCTTGAGGTAGAAGTGCTAAGTCGGTATAGCTTCTTTCAAACTCATTCCCTAATACCAATTAAAACATTGCATTATCACCGTGCCAAGAAGCCCTAAAATACCTTAGCACTCCGTGATGCTGAGCGCTCTGCGGAAACCCAGCAGCATCAGGTCTCTGCCCTGAAGAGTTTACTGTTTGCTTGAGCAGGCAGAGGAGGGAAATCGTCTCTGATGAAGACGAGGGTTGATATCTCTGTGCTGGCAGCGGGACTTTGTCGCTTACAAAGCTGCTTCGGCAGTCCTGATCCAAGACACTCCAGTGCTCTGCCTCATCCATCGCCTGCTGCTTCATTCTCCTTCTTATTTGGGTAACAGCTGCGGACGCGGCTTGCGGTTACTAGGGAAAAGCACAGTGCGTCTTCAGGCGCTGGCTCTGGGAACTAAAGTATCTGCAGGCAAGTTAAGATGCACAGTCGTGTCGGAGATGAATTTCACCGAGCGCCAATACTCTTAGGACAAGCCAGGTGCTGCCTTTCTATTGATTCCTCTGTTATCTCTTGTCACAGTGGATTACAGCTGAGCTGGGGTCAGCTGTATTGATTGCAGGGTAAGTGGCTTTTAAATATCAACCATGGGCCGAGTGCTTTCCTGCATCTGCTCCAGGGATACAGTCACCCATAAAAACACAATCCGCCTCACTGGAACGTTGGTTGTTCAGGCTGTTCCTGTTGCCTGTAGGGAGGTGCATTCAGTCTTCTAGCTTTGCAGGTACCACACAAGCTCCGGCTTCGTTTCTCATTTGCACAAAGCGCTAATCATCAGTTTGTTGATGAGGACTGAAAGGAGATTCATTAATTTAATTTCAGACCACCAAACAGCCTGTGTCTGTCACAATAAAAATCTCTTCATGTGTTAATTATGGCCCTGGGGCATTATCTATCTGCGTGTGTGTGTGTGTATATATTTATGAATTTACACATTATGATATATTGTAGCTCCAAAGGGCACACCATGCTGCAGGATGTTTACTCCGTGTTTCTGATGCACCTCCTTGCCTAAAGGCTCCATCCTGGCTTGAGTTTCCCTTGGGAGTCATGTGCCTCCTGGGCTCTCCTGGGGACGGTACCCAGAGGTATAAATTAATCTCTGATCTAGCAACTCCCACCTCTTTCTGCTCTTGTCTCCACTCCTGTCCTCTGCTCTGATTACTCTGTGCCATCGTTTCCCTTTTCTGTTAGGGAAAAAAATCAATCCCTGCCTTTTCCCAGAAGCTACAGAGGTTCAGGTGGGCAGGTTTGTAAGGATTAAAACTTGCCAAGTGCTTTAAAATCCTACAGTGATTGCTGCTTTATTCCTAAATCAAAATCTCACTCACACTTTGTTGTTGTTTTGAAATAGTGCTGATATTGCTCTGCTTCGTGCCCTTTTGGGGGTGCTTGCACCCGTTATCTGAACCCCTGTGGACACAAGGTTGTTTTGGTGACGCTCCCTCTTTTTGCACAGCTCAAGAGATGGTTTAAGTAAGTTGTGGAATCAATTTTTCCAGCTGTATTCTAACCTCTTGTCTCTAAAGCTAGTGCTTTTTTTTCCAAAACACCGCCAAATAACTGAATTCATACATCATGCCTTGTAATCCTTATTCATGTTCCCTGAAGAACTACTAAATACTTTGGTGATGAATCTCACATTAGGCCATTATTAAGGAATTTTTGTCACTGCTTTCATTTTGGCAGCTCCTTAGTTCACTTTACATTCTGATATTGGACCATAAAACATGTTTTGCACTGAAATGCTGTCCTGATTTCTACCTGCTTTCCTTATATAAGAGGATTGAATGATATGAGAAACCAGAACATAATGCAATATTTCTGTTGAAGAGGGGGTAAAAAGTAGGCTATAGATGGGTACACTTTTACTTTAGACTTCTGACTTATGCCCAGGCTAATACTGACTTGGAAAATGGCCTTTTTGAAATAAATTTTATACCTTTTTTTTTTTTTTCTCCATTAGATTTGTGAAAGTTAGCAACTTGCATCAGAAAAAGTAAGATTCAAGAAGAGCTTTTCCAGTCTTTTGCCTGGAAGCATGACTTCCTCCAAGTCAGCAACTGTGTGTGCTGATGGATGGAAAATCCATCCAAGTAAAGGGCCAAGTAAAGCAAGCACACAGTAACAGGGTGCAAGAGTGTAATAAAGTAATAACAGTGTAATAAAGGATTTTCATATTAAGTTTTTCCCCCATCCTTAGAAATCCTACTCAGCTGAGCGCTGTGGGCTGTGTTATTACTTTGAGCCCCTCTCTTGGATTCTATCAGTGACAGATCCCTCTGTAGCTTTATGTCAACACTGGAGGTTCAGCTATCAGACTTCTTGGCATAGACTGGAAGGAGAAGAAAATCTTATGTGAATACTTAGCTGAACAAAGTGAATAATTATTTCTATTGGAGTCCTCTCTTTGCCTGAAAAATGTAAGTAACGTTGCAGAAAAAAATGTTTTTGTCTCCTGTTTGCACCAAGGAACTCTTCTCCATTAAAGAAAATGAATGCACGGTACTTTATTTTTAAAAATTTTTGTTTAACATTATCTATGCCTTGATTATATGTATGCTTCCAACTTATACCACTGAAGCAAATCCTCTTGTTCCAGACTTACGTCAGGGCAAATAGGAACAGAGATCGACCCTTCTGGCTTGTAAGACTGAACTGGAAATTGAGGATGAACAAAATCTAGTTTATTTGCCTTTGAGAGAGGCAGATGGGATCACTTAGCATACTGCTCACTAAATTATTTTGACTGAGGTCTGGTATCAAGTAGCATTCCGAGCAAATATTTAAGAATAAAATACCATATTGCTGACTTAAAACTCTGTTGCTGTTAGTTTAAACTAACTATGGTTATAAAATCATGCGTATTGGCATGAGCTCCGCTAGGAGAACAGTAATTGTTTGTATATAGTATTTTAGCTCAGTGGTGTTTTCAGCCATTGCGTTAATGGGCAGCATGTTTTGACATCTTGCCCCTTAGCTCACTGTCTGAACTCTATAGGTTTGGAGTTCCATCTGGCTGCTATAAAGAGCCTTCCCTTCCCCACCCAAATCTATTCTCAATCTTTTAAAACTGGCAGTGTGGTTAACTTCAGCTACCTGATGAACTGAGGCTGTCTAGAGGTATTGGACAGCTTTTTAACATGCCACAAGTTGCTTGGAGCACGATGGTCTTGTAAATACAGTCAGACCACAGCCCATGAGAGGCCCGTGAGTCAGAGAGTAGGAGAGGGTCAAGTGTGGGTAATGCAGAAACCCCAGTCCAATACATTATCAAATGAAAAACCAGCTCGTGCTGTTACTCGGTGCCCAAATATCCCCAACTAATGCTGCACAATGTGCCCTCTCTTCTCTCCCTTTCCTCAGTGTCTTTTTTTCTGGGGAATAATCACTGCAAATACAAAGCTTTGCTCTATGGGATGGTGAGATTACTGTTTGCATGTTTGCATATATCTTTTGGCTTTCTATTTAAAAGCTGATTCATGCAATTCATTCAAGGAAAGGGAAAACCAAGTGAGAGTAGTAATGGGTCAATATCTCAACAATATATAAAAAAAAACCACGCAGTAATCCCCAATACCACTGTAAGATATGAATACTGCCTGATTTCTCAATGATATGTAAATATAATACACACATACATACATATATTTAACTGTGCAACTTGGACATGACCCTGGCAGCCTGATTAAATCACCTCAAACCAATTCTCATGTCTCCTGTTGCAAAATCCCTGGAAAACTTTGCATCGTGTACAGCACCTCATCACTGTTCTGTGCGGTAGAATAAGGGGAAAAGTTCCTGCTGGAAGTTCAGGGCAATTAGATATTTCTTGACTTTTTACCTCCTGCAAAAGGAACAGAATGGCAGTTCTGGAAGATCCTGGAGGCTGCAGTATTTGATTTGTGTCAAGACAGTGGTCTCCAGCTGCTACAGCTCGGGCAACCTCCTCACCTTAAGTCTCCTTAACCGTGGCAAAGAGGAGAGAGGTTTGACACAAAACTTCTCAGTGTTGCAGTGTGCCAGGCTGGCTTCACTTATACCAATAACAAGTTTTGCGAATCCTTGAGTTGTTAATTGGACTCTTTGTGTCACTTTCCAAACATCTGGCCAGCTGGGGCAGTTCCACCTTCCTTTCAGGAGTCTGAAAAAAGCAGCCTGTTGCTTCCCCCTCCGTGGCTATTTCAACTGTATTAAGAAATTAAAGTCCCCATAACTGTCCTTGGCAGGGCCCCGAGAAGGTGCCAAGTATTTGTCAAGGTATCCACTATCCCCTGCCGTCATTCAGGACCAGGTCGTAGCACTTAGCATGTGGCTTTCCACTCTTCATCCTACTTTTGACCCAAAGAATATCCCTCCAACTCCTGTCTTTGCTCATGTTTGCTGCACTTCCCCCCTGGCATTTGCTTTGCCGATTATTTATCCCTACAAGGGCAGTTCTGACAACTGATGGCTTTTCTTTCTAGAGGAAATGCATGTGTTTTTCCCTCCCTTGGCATACTTTAGACACTCTTGATAGGTTAAAAATTATTTTGCAGAATAATTAGGTACTTGTGTTTGACTGCACATGAATAGACACTTCCCTCCTTCCAGCTGCAAATTGCAAAGCTCTTCCACGAGGTTCACAGTTACAAAACTTCAGGGATTCAGATTTAGTTTTTCTTTAATGAAATTACTTTGTGGAGGAAAATTTATATCAAGTCGGGCAGTCCTCTTAATAGCTATGTTGAAGAAATTCAATGATTCTGGTTTCAAATGTGCTGTGAAAAAAGTTTAAAAAAATACAGTTGTTGCTTCTATTCTTTATTGTGGAATGGGCAGAGTAACAGCTAGTGGTCACTGTGCATTAATAGATTTGCTTTAATTTTAGAAGGCTTTATTGTCCTCAGCTGCAGCCCACTATTGTTGCTTACAAGAGCAGCCTGCAACCCAAGAAATAACTCATAAATTGAAAAACAAACATGTTTTTTTCTGGCAGGCCTCTAGTAAAGGCAACATTTAGCCACAGAACTTCCATGTGGATCATACCATGAATCAATGTGCCACTTTCAATTAGTAAATACTAATTTAATAAGGAATTATGATCTTTGATACCCTTGTAGTCTCCGCTGTGATGCGCTCATGGGGGAGGAGAGTGTGAGGATGTGAGGAGGCGCTTGGTGCCCTGAGGTCTGGTTGCAGTGGGGACTCGGTCCCTAACTGCTCTTCCTCCCAGGCTCTGGGAAGGCGCGAGGATCCCCGCCATGCTCGGGCTCAAGCTCCGGCAGGCGCTGGGCTGTAAGCAGAGCATTCTTAGCATGCCTGCCAGCACGTATCACAGCTACGGGCATCTAATTGCGCTTCTCCACAACAACCAGCCAGCAAATTAACATTATAATGGACCTTAAGGTTTTATAATTACTCACAAATGTCACTGGTCCTGCAGAGTGCTGGGCTCTGGCCTGTAGGCAACCTTTCCTTCCAGGGCAGCAGTGCTCCGGCTGTTCTTTCTGGTTGCTTTGCAGTCTTTTTGCAGGTGAAAAACCTCTTGGCAGCTGTTTCTCCTTCATGAGAATTTGTTGGTGGTAGCACTTTCTTCTACCAGTACGGAAGGTCCTTTCTGTAGTTGCCTCACGTGTTGATTGAGAGCAACTCTCAAGTGAACCTGGCACGTCAACCATGGCACATATAGCCAAAGGATAGTCCTTTGGAAGGGTGTAATCCGTGGTAGTGTCTGATGCTTGTCAGCTTTCTGTGTGAGAAGTCTCCGTTCAAACGGCAACTTCTCAGATCCTCCAGTTTCTCTCACGTGTGCCCGTGTGCGCACACGCGCTTCCAGGAAGGCAAAGAGCTGCTGGACTAGTTATAGCATTGGTAGGAGCAGGATCTCTCAAGTGTAACTGCTGGAGAGGGATAAAGGAAAATTTAATACGGAAGACAAGAATTTTTATCCTACTATTGCTTGGGTTTTGATAGCTTGCTTATTGCAAGAATATTTTCTGGCAATAAGATGGTTCAGTCACAGTTTAGTGCTTTCTGGATATGAACCCTTTATATCTAAATTGCCAAGTGATTCAGAGCCCAGTTCCCATGTTATCACTGTGTCATCTAAGGGCAGGTACCTTATTTGTGCTTAATATCTATGTCTTACGCATCCTATGAAGCTATATGGTGAAATGCTATCAATTTATTGCTGAATTTCTTCGCGGCCCCAAAGCATTCCTGCCATTTCTAAACGCCAGCAGTGTCTGGTTTCCTCTGGTCTGCCCCAATTCTATGACTTTATTTATTTTTTTCCACTTCAAGCACGATATCTACTGAAATCGCTGGAAGAGTAGCCCCTAAAACTTCAGGCAGGAGCTCCCCCTGCATCCCAAGGCATCTGCGCGGAGCAGCATCCCGCGGGGCCAGGCGCCCGCGGCACTTCCAACCCCGCAGAGCTTTAGCTCCGTCCAGTGCCGAAAGCAGCAGCTTTTTGGAGAGAACCCTCTGCCATGAATCGAGCTTGTCCTTTTTGGAGAAAGGGAAGAAGGAAGGAATGAAATAATAGTTAATACCTAATGCGCACGAGCGGCCGCACCGCCGCGGTTGCCTAGCAGCCCGCTAGACAAGCAGGGAGTGAAACGGGCCGCCCGCGCCAAGGCGGCTGGAGGGTGTTCGCTTTGCGGGCGGAATCCGACCCGTGCAGCTCGGGTTGGCTTTTGGGAGGAGGGAGGAGTGGGTGGAATTTGCCACTAATGGATATTTTAGCTCTGGCTCAATCATCGCTATCCCCTCTTCCACCCCCATCTGTTTTTCCTTTTCAGTTTTGGTAGTTTTCTTTCTTTTTTTTTTTTTTTTTAAGCATAGCTTGGAAAGCTTTAGCCAAAGGGAGGTGTTAAAAGTTTAATACCGTTCATAGAGAAGAAAGGGGGGGAAAAAGAAAAGGAAAAAAAAAAACTCTCAAAGCTATTTTTTCCTTGAATTTTAGGGCTGCATCCTTAGCAGTGTGGAGATCATTAGCATTTTTTTTTTTTTCAATATACTGCTGAGCACAGGCAGTAAGTGGTGCATAACCTGGAAATAGCTCCTGCAGTTGTGCTTAACTCTTCTAATATCACCCTTATTCTTACAAAAAGTGGATGTACATTTTGTTTTCTGGAAAGTTAAAGTACTTTTAAATACTTTTTTAAATACTTTTTTTTTCCTTTTTTATTTTATTGCCTAGGAGAAAAAAGGAAAGCTGTTTTTTTAAATATTGTCTTTCTGAAATTGGGGACTTTATTTTTACTCTTATTGAAGAAGTTAGAAAGCTTGAAACTTTTTTTCTCTTTAGGACGTAGCTGGAGTAGTAACGGGACTCCAGAAACTGGAACTCAGCCCTGCTACTAATACTCACACTTGCAAGCAGATAGGTGTCAGATCTCAGTTTTAATGTATTTGCCTAGTCCCAGTGGTAACGTTTTAGCATACTAAAGGCAGGAATGAGGGCACTTAAGAGAAAGGAGCAGAGGAATGAGAAAAGGAGGAATGAGAACAGTCTCGGGTTCAATTTGCCCATCTCCACAGTGGCAGATGGAGAACAGCGACCCAGAGTCTGGCTCTAGACAGCAAGCTTTGCCCTGCCATGCATTTGCTACAGCTCAGAGCTATTTCAGGAGGAAAGCATGTCACAAAGCAATACGGAGGATAGGCAAGGATAATATTAAGGAACTTGTTCTGCAATTAGTGGTTTGTTTTTTTTTTTCCTCTGGGGAAACGAGTGCAAATGCTACCTGAGGAGTGTCTTGGTGCAGCAATCGCTTGAAACCCCAAATCCTTAATTAAATAT
>VZSV01000338.1:313893-346049 GCA_013398735.1 Nothocercus julius
GAAACCCCAAATCCTTAATTAAATATATATATATATATTTAAAAAATCATCATTTTTAAAGGCCTTATTTAAGGTGCCCAGAGCTACATATATTTTTTTTTTTTTCCTCTGGGGAAACGAGTGCAAATGCTACCTGAGGAGTGTCTTGGTGCAGCAATCGCTTGAAACCCCAAATCCTTAATTAAATATATATATATATATTTAAAAAATCATCATTTTTAAAGGCCTTATTTAAGGTGCCCAGAGCTACATATATTTATTTCTTTTAATCTAATGGATGAAGTGCTTTTTACTTCATCCCATGCTGCACAACTGTGAGTGGGTAAAGGCCTGGGGCAAGGGTGCAGTGTGCTGAGGAAACACCTCAGCTCTCCGGGCTTGGGAATGGGCCCTTTTGGGTGATAAACCAGAGCTTGGATTTACAAGTTGAAGGGACCAGTCCTGCTCCTGTGGGGGGATTTGAGAGCGGGCAGAGCAGCCTGTGGCCTGAGCGGGGATTAGCAAGCAAAGCAGAACTGTTGTTTTCCATCCCGCAGCCGTGTTCCGGCCAGGGACCCCTTCCCAACAGCCCAGCGAACAGACAGGAAAAAATGCAGCCTATGGAGAGTGCCCAGACCTTTAAAATTCTCAGAATGGAAATTTTAGCCTGAAATTTTAAATTCTTTTTTTTTTAAATAAATAAATAAATAAATTAGTTGCACATGTATCAGAATCAGCAGAAAAACACCTTTCTGGGCTCTTTCTGCCTGTGAGGAAGGCAGAGGACCCGCGTGCTCCCTCCTGGGGCTTCATCTCCCAATCCCAGCCCAGAACCTTTGCAGACAGCTCAGAAAAAAACACCTCCTGCAAGGATCCACGATATGGGGGTGAGGGGTTGGGAAACCTCTTGCTCTGGAGCTCCTTTGTGGGGAGTTTGGGCCACAGTGGTGCGCAGAACCACTGGGTACCACCATCTCCAAAAGAGGAGTCCACCTTATTTTTTTTATTTTCTCCAAAATAAGACTTTTTCTTTCTTTTTTTAAAGCCCCTCTGTCGGGCATCTGTTGCGGAGTGCGGCCTGTTATTCTGTGTATTCCGAAATAATAATTAAAAAGCCCCGTCGCTGCCGCCTCCCCCTCGCCCCAAGTGACTTCAGCCTAACGGGCCCGCTCTGCTGTTAAAACTTCAGCTCTGCGGTGCGGTGGTAGCGCGCACAAGCACGAGGAAGGTCCGGGCTGTTGCCCAAGGCCCTCTCCCACCAGCCTGGGGCTGGGAAGTTGAGTGGTTCGAGGTGTCCGGTGTCCACACAGGGCTCCAAGCCCCAGAATCCTTCTGGGTCTGGGTAACCCTTGTCTGGGTAAAGGAGTTAGTTCTGGCTCAGAAACAGATTTATTTATTTATTTATTTATTTATTTATTTATTTATTTGTAGTTGTAATAGTTGCACCTTAAATTTTAAGGACTAAAACTAGGTCATTCCTCCTTTTTTGCCCTGGCCTGGGAAAGCCATCCCTCCCGCTGCTTTGCTTGCAGAAACACGGGCTCAGCAAACACAGGTGCACCCAGCAGCCGGTCCCTTCCCCGCGCCCTCAGTGTGATGCCTCAGTTGTTCCCTTTTTTTTCCCAAATGACCACGCGGCCTCCACCTCTGGTGAAGACGTGGGTCTGGATTAAGCTGTAGTGCCGCAGCGAAGGTGAAATAAGTGAGACTGTCCATGCCCTTCTGCAACAGGACAGGCTGTTCCTGCGTGTGGATGAGCAGCCAGCATCGCTTGGCGATTCCTCATCCTAAAAGGAGGTTGGTCCTTGTGCAATTCCTCCTCCTTTGAGTGCCTGAGGAAGCCTGGGAGGATCTGGGTGCCAGGGCAGGACTCCTGCTCAACTCCCCGTGTGTGGGAACTGCCCTGACGCTCAGCACCTCCGGGATGCTTGGAGCAAGGTCCTATTACCAAGAAAACAGGACAGCTCTCTGTAGGGCAGGGAAGTTCGCAGGGTTTTTTGCCTGTGCCTGGGGTCCAGGAGCTACACGGGGGGGACCTATTGGCTGCCGGCACCAGCAGCCATCACAACTTCTGCTCTTTGGCCTCTTAAGGAAACTCCATTTAAAGAGGCGGCCAATGCATTCCCAGCCCTCCTCTGCCTCTGCGGAAGTTAATTTTAAAGAAACACAAAGATTAGTGGACTGTTGTTGCACAACCGTTGTATATGTGTGTGTTTGTGTATAATATATATATATAAATATATATATAAATATATATATATTACATGACTCAGTTCCATGAAATCCAATTAAAGACTAAGTATCTATTTGTACTCCAGTATATTATTAACTATCGCTAATAAAAGCCACTTCCAAATTTGTATTTTTCCATGAGGACCATGTTTCTGTTAAAAAAAAAAAAAAGCCGTGTCCTTGAAACCCGTGTTTTGGGTTTATCTGTGTTTCCAGGTAACTAGAGCTCTGTGACAAGCAGCATTTGCCTCTGTTTTAAATTAATTTAGCCTAATCAGTGGAAGGCGCTGGTGCCTCCTCTGTTTATATCGTTCTGAAGCAATTGAATAAGCAGCCTCTCCAGAATCGGTTTATTACCAAGTTCCTTGCCGTGTTCGCTTTCCCCTTCCCTTCCCCTCCGCCTGTGGAAAGGCTGAAGGTTATGACAGGAGGCTCCGGATGCTCCCAGGATGAGCAGCCGCAAGTACCAACTCACCCAGAGCAACAAATTTTAACCATGGTGGTCACAGCAGCATGGTCAGATGGCTCAAAGGGACCGAGGTGGCCCAAACCTTTGTCCCTGGGCTCCGCTGTGCTGGTTTAGGAGGGTGCCCTGGGGATGAGCTCGTGCGCGGGGATGCCGGGTGCCCTCCTGCAGTAGCACCCGCCTGTCTCGGTCGCCCGCAGCTGACAGCAGCAGCTTGGACAAGTTCTGCTTGGCAATGAGTATCTTTGGCTTCACGCGTGTGTGAGGTGGATGCATGTTTTCCCCAAGTTACTGGGCGTAGACATGGGAGCATCCTTGGGCTGTGGTCAGAGCCGCTTGCTGGCAGCCTGGATGTGCCTCCTAATACCCTCCTTTGGCATCTGATTTATGGGCTATAGGGAGAAAAAAATATCTTTATTGGAATTTCAGGGAAAATCCTGACATTTCTGGGAGATACGATGCTCTGGAGATAGCGGGGAAAGAAGATGAATGCGAAGGCAGGAAGCAAGTTGGTTTTCATGCAAGTGTGGCTTGTGTCCATTCTCCTCTAAGGTGGTATGATTGACCTGATTGATTCATTCATACAAAATGAAGTTTTCATTCATATAAAATGAAGTTTTTACAAACAAAAGAACTTATTTGCTCCAGTTAAAGCTCAACCAATGTCTTTTCAGGGCAAATTATTAGAGGCTAAACTGGTAATGTTGAATGGAATGGAAAATATTTAAGGTTTTCTCCAGTTAAATAAAAGCAGTGTGGAGTTAGGTGGATAAAGCTGATGGATGGTGTGCCTGTGTCAGGAAAGGGGTCAAAATGAGCTGTTCCCTGCTTTCCTTTTCTTGTTTCCTATATACTTTGGACACTACTAAGGATTCTCGGTAGCAAATCCATTGAACACGGAAGTTTTAGTTCCTTTTTTGTATAGGCTTAGAGATATGCCTGGGGAATAAACTACCTTAGGGGGCTTGTTTGGGGAGTTAAATAGCACTTTTATTTTTTCTGGGTTTGATTGTTGATATTCTGTTTTTTCTATTTATCTAAGCTCCAAGCCAATAAGCTCCAAGCTCCAACCTGAATAAAAGTTCCAAAACCCAAGCAACTTTTAAAAAATGCAAACCTGCCTTTTAAAGCGTGCAAAAAATGCACAAAAGTACACAAAAAAAAAAAAGAGGAGGGGAGGCTTGGCTTTGAATTTTTATCTTAGCAGTCCCTGTTATGGATGAGAATTAGTTCTTTTTCTTTTCTAATTAAATAAAAACCTTCCCATTACCACTTGCTTGTGAGGTGGAGATTTTCAGTAAAATGTAGCATATTATGAAATTTCAATTTAAGAATTCAGAACTGGAGCATAACCCTATGCGTGGAAATTCAACTATGTGATTCGGTGGTTATTTTACCCCCTGGTTGGGCTCAAATCCCCTGAACAGCAAGAACCATGAGCACCGCCTGTGCACTGCTGAGCAGCCCGGCTGTTGGGATACGAGAGCTCATTAGCTCCAGGAATATTAAAGATATGTAAAGGTTACCGACTGCATTAATTTCGGGGGAAGTAAAATGCCATGGACGGCCGCATCCGACTCTCAAGGTTTCCTGCCGTTTGGTGCCTGGACCTGTGTTACCTTTTTAACAATATATCTTGATTTAACTATGGGGTGCCCCAAACACTGCAGTGTGCAGCCATTTCATCCCCAGTCCTACCACCTTTTTATTTCCAGTAGCTCGGGAACAGTTCACCAAGGTGCCTTTCCCTCCCTTCTCTTGAAAACAGCACGTGGGAGAGACCTGGGATTCTTTTGTTTGTGCCCCGAGTTTAATTCCTCCTCCACCGCCTCTTGCTGCAACGTGAACATGCAAAATATTTTGCAACGCTCCTTGTATCTCGGTTTTCCCAGTGTTTTGGAGCTGCTTTGGGCCGGGCAGATGAAGACGGTCAGGGCTGTTTATGTGAAGGCGACGCCGTGCATGAATAAAATAGCAACAGCAGGGAGTTTTTCTCAAATGTCAAGGCTGGGAAAACCGCTCCTTGCCCGTGTCTGATGCTGCCGGCAGCCTCTGAGAGCAGCGCTCCAACATCGTCCCGTGCAGGGGAGCGCTGCGCTTTTTTAGGAGTGGGAAAACTGAAGCAGAGGGCAGGGAAGCATCCTGTCCAAGGTCACAGAGCGAGCTGGTGGCCGAACCAGAAATAGCACCCCGAAGTTATTAGCTTTTTCTGCATTTCCTTTCCTGGCGCTGCTGTTTGCCTGGATACGGGCGCAGGCTGTGGGTAAACAGAAGGTTTCCAGCCCGCGGCAGCCTCCTTATCTGCCGGCTGCATCCCGTGATGATGCAACACAGAGCTGGGGCCGCCGCAAAGGCGCCCTTGGCCCCGCTGCTCCACGTGGCGTCACCGGCCTGACGGAGCCAGTGGGGACAGGGGCCCTTGAACTTGTCTCTACCTGAAAACGCCCCGGGTTGAAGCAGCTGTGGTTTTGTGCCTTGTGCGCGGTCAGGATTCCCGCTTGCGGAAATAACCAACTTGCCTCTTTTTTTGGCTCACCTAAGCCCCATAAGGAGCCTTGAAGCTGCGTAAGTCACCTCTGGCTTCTGTTCCTGCCTGACTCATCCCTGCCTGTGTTTACTACTAATTTCAGTTGCTTCGTTTGTGCCCACTCCCCTGGCACTGCCGCAGCCGTCACCCTGTTTCATCGGCTGTCAGAGCCCTGAGACACCTTTTAATAACTCCTGCGGGTCCCTTTGGCTGAGGGAAGGCTGCCATTCGCACCCCGAGCACGAAGCCAACATGCCTGGGGGGAATCCTCTCCCTTAGGCCTGACCTAACAGGAAAGCAGAAGTCTTCTCTCTCTAAGGAAGAGCAGGGCTTGCATTTGAGCCGCTGGGACCGGAGGATTGGGAACGTTGCAAAGCTTCCCTTCCTGCGGGATGTGAAAAATGAGCCCCGCGGCCAGCAGCGAGCCCTTTCATGGGCATTCGCGGCAGCAACGCGGCCCATGTGCCAGCGATCCAGTGCCCGACGGCCGTTTGGTGGCTGCGAGGGCTTCTCTTGTCCTTGCAGCCCCCCAGGAAGAGCAAGAGCTAGGAAGGCTTCCTCACCCCTTGGAAAGCAGATGCTGAGCGGCTGGTTTGTCCTCTGGAGGCCAGTTTCACGTGTGCTCACTTGGTAGATGGCGGAGCTATGGGCACCTCCCGACGGCTTCGCCACGGACAGCGTGCGCTGCAGCCACCCGAATTAGTGTTGGCAGATGGTACCCGCGTCTGCCTCTGCGAGCGGCAGGAAGCGCAGGATGGCTTTGGTGGGAAATGAGCTCTCTCTGATCCAGGATATTCCACTAATAAAATAATAATGATTCTTGCAAATGGACTTTGGGGCCCAGAACTTCTGTGCCTGTCTACCTTGCCTGCAAGAACCGACTGCAGATTTCACTGGGTTCTTTGTGTCTTCACATCAGTAATGGAGCCTGTTTTGTAACAAATTCGGAAATAATGTCAATGATTTACTCTGGGCACAGACAACTCGTCTTCCACCCTGCCTGCCTCTCTCTAGGTCTCTTGGTCATTGAGGGGAAGCAGAAGACAAAAAATTCATCAGCAAAGTTGAGCAGGTGACGGCTTTGAGACAGTGTCGCTTCTGCGTGTCCTCTGCTGATAATAACGACTTGAAAATAGGAATGTCTGTAGAGCTGAAATGTTGGGGTCTGACCCTGCCAGATCTCAACTGCTTACATAGAGTTTCAAGCATGACTTTTTAAGAGAAATATGTAGCATTGCATTTGATCCTAAAACTGTTGTGGCCTTTCTCTCCCTCCTCCTCGGCATCCCAAAGGTGTTCCTTAAACAGCTTTGGTTCCCAAGGTTCGAAGTGACTTTAGACAAATTTAAATTATTCTAAATTAAGCAGCTTGTTTTTCTTGTGCATGTGCGTACTAAAGCTCTCAAATTGATCATTAAAATGTATTTGGCAACTTACCCAGTTTCCTTTTACAACTTAACCATGTTCATTTTTTTCCTGTTGCAAAAACCTCAAAAGCTGCAAAACGGAGTCCTGAGCGTGAAAAATAGATGAAAAAACACTCTTGCAAAAGTTATGCGAATCTCTCTCCTAGAAGTTACCCCTCTGTTCTGCCTGAGGATGCTTATATGAGCTATATAACGTCACCTCCTTTGCCAACGGCACGGTGCTAACCAGCTGTTTACCTGCAACCAATGCCGCTCAACCAGGGCTGGAGCAGGTGAAAAGATTTTTCCTAAATTTACAGGAAGAATTATATATCTTTTTAATCGCCTGTTGCCGGTGATATCTTTACACATAGGAGCTGCGATGCCATTTCAAAAATATATATGAGGAGAAGCAGGTGCTGACTTTATATAGCAGAGGGGCACAAAATAGTTGCGGCTGCTAAGGACACCCCGCATGGATGACTTGAGGGCTAGGAAAGGATCTGAACAGTGCTAAAAAGCAGCTAAATTTCTTTATCATGTTTACAGCTTAATTGGTGTGATATCAATATGGTAGCTGGTTTTGGAGCAGCACCTGTGTATATGTGCTCGGTATCAACTCTTTTCTGGGACATCTGAAGGAGGTAGGGAAGAGAAAATGACTTGCGGGTGGTAGGTTTTGGGTGAGCAGAGGCAACTTCTCTACGTTCAGCATGGTTGGATGGGGTCAGCACCGACAGCAAATGTCTACAAACTGCTTTTGTGAAGAAGTTTTGGTCAACTGTGGAAAGCAAACACATATTTTTGTAGCTTCACCTCCCATTTCTCTCCTTGCCACAGAGAGCTGCCAAAGGAGCAAGGTCTTGCAGGTGGCCAAAGCATCCCTTGTTTTTTCTTTTCATTTTTGGCCTCTTAACTTCGCCCAAAGGTAAGGGGAAAAGTTTAAGTAGCAGCAGGAGAAGGGAAATAAAATGGAAAAGATTTCACACTTGGCGCGTTTGGAGGCAGCTGCACTGCGTCGCAAGTCTGCGAGAAGAGAGATGGCACTGCAGGGAAGGCGGAGGCTTCTCCGTCTTCACTTCACTCAGTCTTCACAACGGCAGCAGGAACGGCCCTAAAATAGGTTTGAACAGGAACTTTTACAAGAAACTGAGGAAAAAAGGCTTCCACCCCCTAGCATATCACATCAGGAAGAAAAAAAAAAAAAAGGTCCATCTGTCCAGGCTCTCAGGAGGCCTTGGGGATTTGGGAGAGGGCAGGGATGCGACAAGGGAGGTGTTTGCACCTCTGGGAGTTACTGTTTCACTTTTCCTGTTTCCCTATGGTCGTGATTCTGAGCTCACGCTGACAGTCCCACTATCAAAGTCAACGTACTTGTTATCCTCCAGGCACACGCATCAATTCAATAAAAATTTTGCAGGAGTCAAACGTGATCAGGCAGAGGGAGAGAAAAAACCTGCTTTAAAAATATGTCCTTATTCTTACAGATCTGTAGTTGCTCCTCGCTATGTCACAATAATTTTCCAATGCTACTTTTTGTTGTTGTTGTTATATTTAGAAGTGCATTTTCTGTTCCTTCCCTCTCCTTTCAGTGGAACAATTGTGCAACTTTTTTTTTTTTTTTTTCCCCCCCCTTAATATAATGCCACATTAAAATTAGATCCAAGCCTAAAAAGGGTCCGCTGTGTCGGAAGGTAGCTACCTTCCTTCCTAGCACTTGCCCTGGTCCTTCCACTGGGCTGGTGTTCCCGGTAGGCGCGGGTTGCTCGGGCCCCTCCGGCTCATCATCCTGTGCTCTCTTCAGCAGGGAGCATGCAGAGTTCAGAGGGTCCCTCAGACTCAACAGCTTCGGTGGCTCTTCACACTTCTGCCTCAGCCCAAGCGCCGGTAGTGCAGCCCGTGCCAGCATCTCAGCAGGTAACGTATGCACAGCTGGCAACGCCGTTTCCATGGAGAAGAGCCCCATTTTACTGGTAGAATTGTTTTAATCCAGGGCTTTTATCTGTTGGAGGGGGTTGTTGGGTAGCTTGAATTGGGAGAGCAGTGGGAGACTGTTGATGGAGATTGCATCGATGAAGGCCATGAACACCTGCCTGTGTTAGCCCTACAAACATGCAAACCTTAAAATATGGAATTTAGATTATAACTTAGCTACCTAATGAAATCCCTTCGTGCTAGTTCAGTGTTTGCTTTGCTGTAATATCCTGTTGTCATTATTTGATATGTCAATAAAGGCAGCAGAGAATTAAACCATCCTCGAAGGCATCTCTAGCAACTGAAGCATCGAGCTCACCAGAGCGGAGAGGGTGAGAGTGCTTGTGCAGGAGTGGGTGGAGGATCCACATGCTAGTGTCTTCTTTGCCCTTGGTAGGTGGATCCTGACATTATAAATTAAGTGGAGGGGGACCATTTGCATGAATACAATGCACTTGGAAGGTCTAGTGATATGAGAAAAAAAAAAAAATCAACTCATGAATGAAAACTACCTAATGCAAAAAGGGAAGTGTTAAATCAAATTGGTTCCTTTTTTAATGCTATTTAGGGAACTATCAGAAGAGCTTTCTGTAGCCCTTAAGGAAGCTGGAGGGATAAGAGGATGGGTGTGTATGACAGCTACACCCTTCTCTCTGACTCCCAGCTGAGCAGAAGTAGCTGCTATTGGATGCTGATGAAAAGGAACAATTAAAAGTTGTGAACTGATAGGAGCAGGACACTGGCACTGGATGATTCAGTGCACATTTGGTCAGCTTGCTGCCATCTCTCAGCCCTTGCAGGGGTGATTTCTTTGGGTAACAATTCCCATTCACCCTGTTATAATGTGAAACTGCTGATCAGATCTTAGGAATCATCAGGCATTAGCTTGAATTTGACTATGACAGCATGTTAATGAAATTTAGAAAACCCATCGGCTTTGGATTGTGAAATTAGCCGGCCAGCTATTCCCAGTGCTGGTGTCTTGCCATGGCATATCGAGGGGAACTCCATGGATTGCAGGAGACCTTGGCAGTCTTGGAAGAGAGATGAAGAAGAAGAACATCCAGAGAACCTTCTCACCATCAGCAGGAAGAAAATACTAGGAATGAACTACTGGCAGCATGACTGGTGTGAGGCTGAAGCTTTTGATTTTGCTGATTGCTGGTCCACCTTTCAGTGTGAGAGAAAGCTGTATGAACAGGATGGCCTCATCTTACAGGTTGGGGATGATTAATTTTCTTGGTTGGAAACTAGTAGGAGCAACCAGGCAGGTGGTGATAAATTACAAAAGCAGCTGAGCTGGGTGGCTGTGCCAAGGAAGGAGGAGAGATATGTCATTTGGTAAAAAACAATGGAGGAGAATAGTAAAAAGTAGGAAAAATGCAATTCTCATTGAGGTTTTGATACAGTCGGCATGGTCAAGGCCTGGCTTGAAAATGGCTTTTAACATTCCAGTCATCCCCTGGTTTATCATCTCTGTTGGAAAGAAAATAGGCAAAGGAGTAACTGGTCTGTGCATATACCTTATCACTAACTCAACTGCAGGATCTCAGATGTATCCAGACTCACCCACTGAAGGTCAGCCTGGGGACTGGGGATGTCGAGACTGCCTAGAAATCTGGGCAGTTGTCAAACTCTCATAATTCTGCCTAAATAGATTTTTCTGGCTGGTAACAAAGAACATATTGGAAGGATGTCAGGGGGGAAACTCCGAAATTGCATGCATATGTAAGGTAGCCAGCATTTGTCCATGTTCCTTCTAGGATATATGGGGGACCGTTTTGCATGGAGACAATTGTTGTTCCATTGACTAGTCTGCTGGGTATTTTTTCAAGCCTCACACCTCTGAGGATGACTGTCTCCTTGGAGAAGGTCCTCATGTGTTTAAATTGCCATACTGATATTTGGCTTGAATGTTTCCTTTCTTACATGGATGCCAGTAGGCTAGGCTCTGTTCCCACAGGCCTCGCTGAATCATTTCTTTCCATCCATCATGTCCTTACATTTGCTTTACTGCAAGGTGTTCAGTGCTCTATGAGACATGCCTGGCCTCCAGCTGAACGCTGGGCATAACACCAAGAGCAGGGAGGAATGGAAACGATGAGGAGGGGTAGAGGACAGAGTCTTGGGGTAACCAGCACCGTACTACCAAACTGTTCCTGTGCTCTCGTTGGCACTTGGAGGGAGATGCAGATCCAACTTAGATTTATTGCCGGCAGAAACCATGAGGGCTGCGGAGCCTTGTGGAGTGTGATTCTTTTTTTTCCAGTATAGCAGGAGGCAGTGTGAGATGCGGTGTAGCAGCAGAAACTTTGCAACCACAGTAGAAAAAAATGCAAAGATGGGAGAAACGATTCCTCTTCATTTAGTTGTGACCAAACCTTTTGTCGAACTGCTTCTGTTAATGGGGCATTTGCTATTATTCCCTTGAGGGGTGTTTGAAAAATGGGTGGATTCAGTTCTTTGCTTTTCCCACGTGGAAGGTACTGAGTTGAGGCTAGTGCCAGGTGTTGTCTCTTTGAAAGGAGGATGGGGGATTCACAGGTGAGAATGTGACAGTGGTGAGGGGTCCTGCTGCCTCTGGTTTGGAGGCAAGTTTTCCATGGAAGCAAATTACTAATTTATGTCCATTACAGACTAACCGCAAACTGAGTGTAACCGTAGGCCACTGTGTCTTCTTCTTTCAGAGGGTTTTGGTCCAAGCAGCGGGCTCCGCTCCCAAAGGAGCGCCGATGCAGCAAATCTCTGTCCCCAGAGTTCAGCAGGTTCCACAACAGGTAATGTCAGCAGGGTGAGACACCACGGAGACCCAGCGCAAACAGGACTCGCAGGCTCTCCCTGGCTCTCCTGCCCCACGCAATATTTGAAACTGTGTCAGATACCTAGTTAGAAAAACCCATGCCATTAATTAAAGAGTTGAATGCAATTAGAGAACAGGTGATTACTGCAATAGCAGCTTTCTCCATCTCCATCTTTCCCTTGCAGTTGGACTGATGAGGAAAGGAGCTCTCAGGGAATTGAAAGTTTAGAAAGAACCTACTATTTATTAGCTGCCTTGCATATGTTTAAAGATCTGCTGGTTGTTTCTAATTTCCATTTAAAAAGCAGTCGTCTTTTGCAAAGGTTTTAATTTTTTTAGAGTCCAGCTGTTTTTTAATTACACCAGTCAGTGTTTTGACCACATGTAGCTTCACCAAAAGGTTAGATGACTGCGAGTCATGCGAGTGTTTTTATTTAGCTGAACTCTGCCTTTTCCGTCCTTGTTTCCTAAGAAACCCAGCGTATATAGTGCTGCTTCATGGGGTGAGCAAGACTAAATCTCTTGACTTTCTCCCCCAGCAATTTTTTTATCTGGTTGCTCAGCTTCAGGCAAACTTGGCAGAGGGCAGCCCAGACTCCTGAAAAAGGCAGCTGGGACAGGTGGACACTGCCAACCTCCCCTCCGAGGGAAAGGCTGGAGCATGATCTCACTCCTATTAGTCAGCAGAGCACCAGCCCTGGGACCACATGTGGAGGAAACCTGGCTCCACTGTTTCCACTGCTCATGGAGAAGTTATTTATTTATTTATTTTGATTTGACCTTTTAAACTAAAGATATACATTGGGATTCCTAACTTCATTAAAAAAAAAGCTAAGATATCAACATAAGGTTGAAAGCTATTTAAGGATGTAAAATGCAATTTCTCCCACTGCTGCTGGGCAGTGGTTCATCTATAACTTGCCTTTATGCTGCTTGTTTCAGGTGCAATCCGTGCAGCACGTATATCCATCCCAAGTCCAGTATGTGGAAGGAGGAGAAGGCGTTTATACCAATGGAACCATGTAAGACTCTCTTGCTCGCAGTAACGCATCTTTCATGTCACCCACCTGAGTCTGAGCCCTTTGATCCTTTCAGGCTCCTTGGTGGACAGAGTTGTAGGTGACATTGCCCACCATTAGAAGGAGGAAGAGGAGGAACTGTTTTACACTGTATACATGGACATAGCTTCAGACGGACCCCTTGGAGGAGATGTTGTACTTCATGAAAGAGGCACTTCTCTTGCTCTCTTTTATGTAACAAGGCCCAGTGTTTTCTCTTCCCTAGCCCACTGTGTGTGGCAAGGAGACATCTCTTTAGGAACCAAAGCATAGCTCTTTTCGGAAGTAAAGGGTTTAATAACTGTTCTGATGCCCCTGCTGCCTTCTGAGCTGTTCTCGGTATGTTCCAGAAGATTGTAATGAAATGACTTTGTCTTTTTAAGAGGCACCCATGCCCATCTCATCCTGTCCTACTGAATTTCTTTGTGTTTGCTTAGGCATGTTCCCAGCTGTGCCTTCATGTTGCTGCATTAGGGTGCTGCTCTGACCAGCATGTGGGTGATGCTGAGCAAGTGCAGCCCTGCAGCGACATGTGGGTTTTCTTCCCATCTTGCCTTTACTTAGCATGGCACAGTTCCCTTGCAGAGCTGGTTAGATTATTTTCAACGGTGTTTTGTTGCAGCTCGGTTGCTTCACAGAGCCTCTGACAATGCTTTTGCCTGGTTTTTCAGTGTGACGTGACTTCTTTCTGGTCTTGGGTTTGGATGTTGACTGCTGGAGGACTCCAGTTCCTGAGGCATTTAGTTCTAAGTCATGGGGAAACTGCCCTAAAGGCCAGGAGGGCTTCCTAGGGCTGCAGAAAAGGACTTCATTCTTTCCCTGGTTGTCCCACAGTGAGGAGAAACTTCAGGTGCGCTGCCCAGTGCTGCCACCGCAGCCCCTGAGCTGCAGTGTTGTACAGCTGCATCCTGTGCCAATGCCACCTGCCCACCAGGCTTTTCATGGGGGACCGCAGTGAAGTTCATCATCTCCTAATCATCTCCTATACTGAAAACTGAAAACGCCATGGGTGAAAATGCCAGTCAAGGCTTTTTTTTTTTTTTTTTTTTTTTTTACAAAAATGAAACATAATCAGAAAACAGAGGTTTTCCTAGGAAATGTCTGTTTATTTTAATTAACACCACTTTCCAATCTCTGTATGTGTAGAGTGACCTTCCAGCTTGTCTTTGCTTCTTCTTTCTCTCTTTCAAGGGGAAAATTATTAGTGTCCATTAGCTCTCCATACTAGTGCTAGGGCACTTAACACATCTTAACCCTTGGAAAAGTTTACCTGGGTACCCAAGCTGCATTTTCAACAGTTGCATAAAAAGCTTTAGGTGCTCAGGTGTGACTTTTTTATTATGCTGTTTACGCACAAAGGTTCTTGCATAGCCACTGCTGCATGAGCAAAGTGGTGCTTTTAGGAGAATAGTTTATTTTATGCAGTACTATGGCAAACTGTTGGTAGGGCTGCACTGACAAGTACGTACTGCTAGAGGACTGCTAAGGACTTTTAAAAGTAAATGAGAAGTAGGCATGTTTTGAGGGCCTTATTTACAGGTTTGAACATCTGCCCTATGAGGAAAGGCTGAGAGAGCTGGGCCTGTTCAGCCTGGAGAAGAGAAGGCTGAGAGGAGACCTGAGCAGTGTCTATAAGGACCTCAAGGGAGGCAGTGAGGAGGATGGGGTGGCCTCTTCTCAGTGGTGGCCGCTGATAGGACTAGAGGAAACGGCCACAAACTGAAGCACCAGAAGTTCCACAGGAACTTAAGGAAAAATTTCTTGATAGTGAAGGTGACAGAGCCCTGGCACAGGCTGCCCAGGGAGGTTGTGGAGTCTCCTTCTCTGGAGATCTTCAAACCCGCTTGGACACAGCCCTGAGCCACCTGCTCTAGGTGTCCCTGCTGGAGCAGGGGGTTGGACTAGAGGATCTCTAGAGGTCCCTTCCAACCTTAAGCACTCTGTGATTCTATGATTCCTGGGCAATGCGAGCTCTTGCACACTCTTGCACGCTCAGACCAGCCATGGCTTCCAGCCTTTGCTTAGGGGCTGTTACTGGACCAATTAACTCTGTCAGGATCGACTTCTATAGCTGGGTTAAGCTTCAGTAGAGCAAATCCTATCAGCATCAGAGGCGAGAGTTTTTCTGAATCTTGGTGGGGCTCGTGGGAGCTGCGCGGCGCGTGAGGAGGCTGCCGCACGCCGAGGCTGCCGCGCGTCTCTCCGCCGGCGCCCGCAGCCCGCACTCACCCTGTCCTTCCTTTGACAGACGAGCCGCCTACTCCTACAACACCGAAGCTCAGATTTACACCCCCAGCAGCGCTGCTTCCTATTTCGAACCGCAGGGAGGTGGAGCTCAGGTGACTACAGCGGCATCCTCTCCTACGGCCATTCCCTCTCACAACATGGTGGGCATCACCATGGACATTGGGGGAAGTCCGATCCTCTCCGGCTCGGGAGCCTATCTCATTCATGGGGGGATGGAAAACACTAGACATTCTCTGTCACATACTTCACGTTCCTCTCCAGCAACGGTATGTAGCCCTGCAGATATTGCAGCTCCGGGGCCCAGAATTATTCCCAGGGAACTGAAAAGCCTTCAGAAAATAAACCTCCTATTGTTATTGCTGTCTACATGTCTGTATAGCATGTTATGCAAAGGAAGTGAGAGAATAGACACTGGTGTATTGCAGATATATATAAATATATTTTTGTAGGCAGCTTCTCAGATTCTTTGAGTAGTTTGTTCACCACTGGAATTGTGGAACAAGACAAATTCTTGGGAGTTTGGGGTTGTTTTTCCCAAAACAAAATGTTTCGCTTTCCAACTCAAAAGTCGTTCGTATTTACATTTTCTAACCCTCTGAACAAAACGCTTGGCTTGCCCAAGGTAAAGAAATATCTAAAAATATTTTTGATTATGAAGAGACCTGGAAAGTCTGCTGTTAACACAGCAGATAATTAGCAAATAAAGTGTGTCATGCTGATCAGGCCAAATACACACTTATAAAAGCCTTTATATATCTCGTACACCATTGTGTATTCTGCCCTTGCCATATGTTACAGAAAATATATTTTAGGCATAATAGTGATCTAATAGAAATGTTTTAACATTCTGTTCCTTTTTTTTTTTAATTATGACCATCCAACTATCAGCAGAGGTGCCAGGTTTTTAGAAGCTCAGTTGTGCAGCTCTATGAGACTCAGAGGGATAAACTTATTAACCTGAAATAGCTCGCTGCAGCTAGAAGCTGCAGGAGTTTTTATGTCGGCATCTACCAAGTCTTAGGAGCAAGTGCCACTGTGAATGGCTTGGAGCTAGTGGATTTCTGGGATACTGGTCACCTTCCCAGTCAGCAGTAATTTAATGTGTATATTTATACATTTGTACATAGATGTAATTACAAATGTAAATTGCTATTGAAGGATTTTGGCCAGATTTTAAAATGTGAACAGCTCTGCCCAGTGAGAGTTTAACATAGAGACTTCCAAGTTTGGGACTGTTCATGCCTTGAAGGGTTGTCCTTGACCCTGGAGTGAATCTGGTCTGTCATAGGCAGAAGTAGCAGTAGCTGTAGTGGGGAAAAGCCCTTAGCTCTGTGTGGGAGAGAAAGCGGGTGGTAGGAACTGCAGGAATAAAAGGCAGATGCTTCTGGATTAGCTGAGATTCATTTCTTGTGTGACCATTCTGTCTGCATAGTTTAATTAGTCATCGTTAAAATCTAGCATTGGACCTTCCTCTCACTTTGCTCAGGCTTGTTATTTTAAAGGGAGGAGCTGCTGATCTTGTCACCTGCGTGGGATTGCATCTTGCAAAGCTACACAACATTACTCCTTTTTTCCTTTTTTTTTTCTCTTTAATTTCCCTGGTGATGGGCATGATGTCAAAAGCCTGAGCAGAATGCATGTTCAGTAGAAATGTCCCACAAACCACATTGCCTGGAGAAGAGAAGATTGAGAGGGCATCTTATCAATATGTATAAATACCTGAGGGGAGAATGTAAGGAAGATGGGGCCAAACTCTTCTCGATGGTGGCCAGTGACAGGACAAGGGGCAATGGGTATAAATTAAAACACAGCAAGTTCCATCTACGTATGAGAAAGAACTTCTGTATTGTGGGGATGACAGAGCCCTGGCACAGGCTGCCCAGGGAGGTTGTGGAGGCTCCTTCTGTGGAGATCTTCCAAACCCGCCTGGATGCCACCCTGTGCCGCGTGCTCCAGGTGTCCTTGCTGGAGCAGGGGGTTGGACTAGATGACCCCTAGGAGTCCCTTCCAGCTTCAAGCATTCTGGGATTTTGTGGTCTATTTGGTGGCTAGCTATCATGCAGGATGAGCTGCTTAGGAAAAAAAGAAGTGCCATCCGAAATAAAATCGCTCTCGTGCATGGAGAAATAAGCTTTCAGGAAGATTTTAACAGGAAACAGAGGTAGTTCTTGAGGAGAGGCTCAGGAGGATTCAGCAGTGCGTGCGCTCTTCTAAAAGATGGTATAAGGATGTATCTGGGTGGTTTTGGTTCTGTTGGAGGGGAGGTACAGCAGAGCTCCCCGGAGCTTTCAGAGCTGTGAGAACTGCTTTGAATGTCACATAATAACAACTGGGAAGATAGGGGGCAGCTTGAGCAAAGCAATAACTAGACAAATCAACAGATCTAAACATCATTTTTAGTCTTGCTTAAAGAGGCGCAGAGGCATGGCTGGTGTTAGAGGTCAGAAAGGCTTTCGTCCTGGTGAAATGTGTTTGGTGGCAGGATTAAGAGATTTGGCTGTGGAGAGCAAGACAAGTACAGCCCACGGAGATGGGGAAGCTGTAGTGCTTGCATGGGGCTTTGGGGCTGGGATGTCCAAGCGGCCAACACCACGAGGGCCTAGCAACAGAGACACAGCTGTGAGAGATGGGGAAGTGAGAGGGCTTAGGAGGGGGGCCTGTACTTGGCACCCGGCTGGCGCCGAGAGCTCAAAGGGGAGAGCAAGGAGAGCATCTTCAGAAGAGATAAGGCAGCCCAGCTGGCAGTTCGTAGTGGCGTCAGAGCTGCCCCAGGTGAATGAAGTGGTAAAAATTAGTTGCAAACCCAGTGTCTCTACTGAAATAACAATGTTCTGTTCCACCGAATGGGCCAAAGAACAACCTGAAACACCTGATCAGTGTTGGTGCTAGAGGATCATTAATCTTTATTTAAGCTAAGCAACATCAAAAGAGGAAGTCCTGGAGACTTCCTATGAGTAGGTTGTGACAACTGTCTTCCTTTTGGTCCTCTTGAGTCTTGGTAACCTGATTTTTAGCGTGATGCACTCGAGTCCCATTCTCAGGCAGATTTTTTTGTTTGCCCAGCAGTCAGTGAGCAGTAGCTGAGGATTGTTGCCCACGTGTCCAGTTGTGGCTGGAAAACGAATGAGCAGTCTTTAAATTGCCTTGTCCTGCACCTTTGGGATCACCCTAGGCAGACTCCCAAATGCAGTCTTTTCCTGTGCCCTAGGATTGGGAGAGAGAGAAGCCTTTGAGCAGCTCTCCTTTAAGGAGTTTTGCTGGGCCATATTTCATCAGAACACATGGTGCTCTTGACTGATGCAAGATCTTGTAGTCGAGAGACTTGGCATTTTTTCCAGTGAAGTAACCCCTGAAATGTTCTTTTATCCAAATGCTCAAGCAAGTCTTTCAAGAAGGACTGTTCAAGACCTGTTGTGATGCTTTTTCAGTCTTTCTTCTGAAATCTTTTTTTATAAGGGGTCTACTGCTGGAAGCTTCCCACAAAGGCCAAAAGGACAAGTAGTGTTTTTGCCCTTGGGCAAGAGGCATTGCTCAGTGGGCACTGCCCTGCTCAGCACTCTCTTCCCTCCTGAGCAGAGGAAGGAAATGGTGTCTCCCTCCACGCTCTGACTCATTTCCTTGAGGCTGCGTCAGCAAACAGTCCCGCCTGATGAGTTTTGGTTCCTCATGGTACCTCGCAGTGCTAGACAGTTTTCTCGAAACCCCCTGAAACATAGACTTGGACTGAAACTTTTCAGAATTCAGTGGCAACTTATTAAGCTAAGAAGTGCCACAAAGATGTCACTTTTGGGTAGAAACAAATTTATTTTGGAGGTTGCTTGGATAGTGTGACACATTCAGACATTAATATGGTGCAAACTGTGTCTTTAGTTGTTGACAGAAGTTAGAGCTGCCTTACTCTGTTCTCGCACCTTCCAGAGCTCTACCAGAGCTTGGTTTGGTAGGAGGCAGGGGGTTTTTTATTATTATTATTTCTACTTCTATCTTTGCTGTGCTGTGAGTCAGGCAGCTAGAAGGTAAAGGGGATCATAAGCAGGTAGATCTCTGTGCAGATGTGACGCTTCATGCATGTGCCTACAGATAACTGCACAACCCTGCATGTTAAATGATGACAGACCATAACTTTGTAATGATAGTTGCCAATGACAAGTCTTAGGGGCTGACGCGCACCTTCTCATCCTGCCTTCACTAACGAGTCACAGATATCAGGATTTTGAGAACATCCCCTGGAGAGAAATGGCAGGTCTACCCTGCCAATCCTTCAGCCGGGGTATTTTTGGGAAACAAAGAGTTAGTGCTGAGGAGCAAAAGAGAGACCGCAGCCCTCAGAGAGGTTGCTGCGGGATGCCCTGTACCAGGAAGGACCTGGCAAGAAGGGTCTGGGTGAGGCTCTGAGCACCCAGGCAGCAACAACAGCCGGGCTGAAGGTGGGAGAGACGCTAGGTGAGCAAAGCATCGGTGCTCTTTAGGGGGCAAAATGCCTCGCTGTGCATCCAGTTGCAGCAGCTCTGCAACAGTAGGAATGAGGACAAGAGGAATTGAGACAAGTAGCCTCTCAAAGGAGGAAGATTGCTTAATTGAAACCTGGTTTTGCTTTGGTTGGCCCCATGTAGTTACCAGTGAAGATCTATTCAGTGCCTGTTCAGTGTATCCTCCTGTGTCCTTCATTTTATTTAGCTGCTGTTGTTTTTTTCAAGATTTTAAGAAATAATGATAACTGAAGTCTTTCCTTTCAGGCTGCCTTGAGAGGGGTGGGTCGAAAGCACCTCAGTGGCAAATCTCCTTTAACCTGCTATAGTGTAACTGCATGGCAGGGTTTTGGTCTAGGCATAGGGGCATAGGAGAATAAAACCGCTTTATATATATATATGTGTATATATACACACACATATGTGTATATATATAACATGAGAAATGCATATAGAAGAAGATTGATTGGAAGTTCCCTATTTTCACCCTTTCACCCAATGGGTGTTCTTGCTGTGTGGTTAGTTTGCATGCAGTACAGTAATGTCTTTGCAGCTTCATTCCATAAGGACTACACCTCATCTACTTGCCTCTTTTTTTCACAAGCCTGTTGATTAAAAAAAAAAAAAAAAGCATTAATCATTCAAATAATAAAGATAAAATCCTGCCTGTTGCTAACTATCTGATTTCCTTTTCTTTTTTCTTTTTTTTCCTTTTTTTTTTCTCTCTTTCCTGTGCACATTTTCTTTAGCTTGAAATGGCGATTGAAAACCTACAAAAAAATGAAGGGATCACATCACACAAAAGCAGTTTGCTCAACAGCCATGTAAGTTGCAATGAGATTTTACAACCTCTTTCCTGCTTTGGTAGGAGCATTCTATGTAGCCATTTGGTATACTCACGAGCCACGCGGAGCAGCCTGAGATTGAACTGTGCTGCCCAAAACGGTCCAGACCCAAGAAAAGGAAAAATTGAAAGAAATTGCTGATATACTAATGTTTGTTTGAGATGTTCTGGACTCTGTTAATTGCCTCTATTCTGTATTTATTAATTTCACTTGCCTTGCAATGGAGACTGCTGGCAATTAGGAAAAAAAAACAAAAACACACATTTGAGGAAGTTCTTTCCTTTCACTGGAACTGAAAGATAGCTGGAAAATTACTCAGAGTGCATCACAACAGCTATCCCCTAAATATTGTGTACCAAAAGCCTACTCCTGTGTATGGTTTTATTGTCTCTTTGTGGCACAGGAAAACCATTAATGTTACGTCAGCTATGCTAAATCCATTTGCTAGACCTCTCTGTTCTCACTATGCCAACAATTTCCCTGCTTTGTGTGAAGTTCCCGCTATTCTACTGAGCTTACGCAGGGTTTTCTGCGTCACTGTTCCTGGCTCCTGTGCAGTAACACTTAACAGCGAGCACACGCTTGTGTGAGATTTGAAGGACCTAATTCAAGTCCCATTGAAGTCGCTAGACTTGTGTTGACTTCAGTGTATTTTGGATTAGGCTGAAACATGGTTCTGCTCTGATAAATCACACTGTGCCAATGGGACTTCTTTATTCTCCTGGATCTTCTCTTGCTTTGTATCCGGGGGCAGAGCTGTTGTGACTCTTACGTCCTGCAAAAGGACCTCTACCTCTTTTCACCCTGCTCATGTAGCCTGGGAGAATATCAGGAGCTTTGAACCTGAGCATCTGACTCCCGTGAACTGATCCTGAGCTGTCACTGCGTGAGCTCAATTCCAATTTCAACTTGTAAGACATTCTTAAGTGGCAAGTGTTTGCTATGGAATATGTATTCTCCACAGTTGTTGCAGTTTTCAGCAGGTTTTCACATTAACAATTTCTGCAAGTGCAACACATTGTGGACAGGACTTCAAACGAGCCCTGTTTCTTTTTTTGCACTGTAATGAACTTGGTGCAGGCAGTAAGAAAACTTGCTCTTTTTTTTTCAAGTATATTTGAATCACAGTGCTACTTCTGGACTTTAGAAAACTCCACAGAGTGATCTAGGCGAACAGAAATTAGTGAAGCAGAAAGGACTTTAGTCCTCCTATGGCTGGTGGCTCTTTGCAAGTTCATTACTGTAAATCTGTGGCTTGAACATAAAAAAGTCCTAGTAGCAAATCTCAGTTACCTCTCTGCAAGCTCCCTGTGCCCGAAGCCCGCAGTCAGTAGCTCAAATAACTCTTACTTTCTGCTTGCTTTTATTAAACAGTTTCTTCCTTTAGTTGGCTGCCCTGGAGGGAAATACTCCATGAAGTTGCATGGTTTCGCAGCAAGTGTAGAGGGAAATACTTCCACCATAGGGAGTGAATAGGACTTTGCAACATTGTCAGGCTGCATCCTGATGTGTCCTTGAGAAGGAAGAGCTCAGCTCATGCCACAGCCCCTATTTCATGTGTTTCCTCCACAGCTATTTTATTTAACCCTTTCTCAAGGCACCCAAGCAACTGCCCCTTTAGTTGCCTCCAAAGCTTCTCTGATGCCCTTTAGGAAGGGGACTGCACAGGGACTGAGCGGAGCTGGGTGGTGATGGATGGGTTGTGGCAAAGCAGTGAAGGAGCTTTGGAAAAAGCAGGAAAAAGGCAAAGGAAAGCAAGTGAAGATAGTGAAGGTATTTCATCCATCTGCAGGCTGTGCAGGATGGAGTTTGATCTAGATTAAACCTGTGATTAGATCTCGTCCACCCTTGTTCTAGAAGAACATAGCCTCATCTCTCTTCTCAGGTCCCTGCTCGTAGCTGGGCATCAGGCTGAAGTCCCGTAACAAACTCAAAAGCAAATAAAGGACCCGTCAGCTCCTCGGCCATCCCCACCGAGGATGTCACCAGTGTCCTCCCCAATGTGCTGCTGTGGGCAGCAGGCTCTGGGGATGGTTTAGTTCCTGGTGCGCAATGCTGCGCAGGTCTTTGGTTATCTGAGATGTTAGCAAACAGCAACAACTCTTGCATGCCGGATTTTTTTAAAGGAAAACTAAAGATATCTCAATGGCAAGAGATTTTTTTATTATTTTACAAATGCTGCTCATGCAAAGTCCACGCAGCAAGGAACCACCTTTGATAATTTCTACTTTAGCCTCCAAAACTCTCTGAGCAGTTACTCAAGTGTGGTTGAAGAACCACATTTAGAAGCTAATGGTAAAACTCCAGTGACACACGATGCTTCTAATGAAATTATGGCACTTTATTACCATTATTGAAAAAGTTCCGCTCACAAGTGTCCTCCAGGATTGCTGGGCCGCTCTTTGCCAATTAGGTGCTTGCAGATGGTGCAAAGAAATTTGAGGAAGATGGCTACAATTTTGGCATGTGAAAATAAAGTGGTTGGATGCCAAAGTGGTTGGAGCCTTAACCTGCCTGCTTGATGTCCTGCATCCTACATAGTCACAGCATTCATAGGTGTTGTGGAAGAAATTTCTTCTTGCTACTTGTTTAAAAAAAAAGGCCAGTGATATACATGTTTTACCTATTGGTAAATGGCTTTTATGTGGGAAGCAGTAAGGGGCCTTTTTCCCAAAATTTAAGCCCTGAAACTCATGTTTATCTCTTGTGGATGGCTTTGGATTTAAAGTTAAGAGTGACTGTTATGCTGAGTAACTTAATTAAAAATAAATTTAAAAAATTACTAACTAGAGTTGAAGGGGACTTTCTTCCCAAAATGACATTCTGCAGAACTGAAACTTTTAATGAAAATTCACGTTTTGATGGAACTTTAGCTGCAAATATTGTGTTAAAGATCTTTAAATTGTAACAGTTGATGGAAATTGGGTTAAAGGAGAAATGAAATGGAAATTTCTCCTGCGATGCTTCTAGCACAAGCACAGCAATGTACTGCTGCAGAGCGATTTCACTGAGGCTCGAGCAAAATGTAAACAGAAACTACAGAATACGGAATGTAATCTAAAGGAGAGGGTTCTACCTCTATCTGAATTTTTCATGATCTAGTAGCATGGCACGCTTTTTATTTATTTTTTACGGACTGGAATTAGAGCAGGTTCAGAGGGTCAGAAATAACCAATCTGCACACAGGTATTTTCTAAAGGACCAAGAAATGGTTTAAAAAAAGTGAACCTACATAATCATTAATCTTTTAAGTACTAGGGATGGGCTAAAATTAGTAGAGCTGTGGACTGATCTGAAGCAGAGCTCCCGATGGTCTGTAATATCAAAAACACCAGGGGCCAATTCTGTTAGAGAGAGAAAATTGACAGTCTGAGTGATAACCTCAGGGCTGCAGATTGACCTTCCAGAGGTTCTTCAGCTGGTGGCTTCTCCTGCAGATCCTCCATAACTGCAGCCTTTAAGGACCGTAGGGTTTGGAGTTCAAAAAGTCCGTGATCTGTGAAATGCACATCAGAAAGCAGCCAAGGTGGTAGTGGCTGAAGGAAGGTGGGAAGATAACAACAGCACTTTGAAAAGCAGGACAGAGAGATAGACAACGAAGGAGTGGTGGTTCTTCCAACTGTGGTAGTTGGTCTTCTCCGAAGTCATGGGAACAGTCATAGGAACTGCTGCTACTTTGGATCAAACCCAGCTAATGAAATGAAATGAAGCTTTAACTGTACAGCTCTGGATTCAGCTCCTTCTATGTGGCAAAAATTTAAATTTGGATGCTGAGTGATAACCACAAAACATATGTTCCTAGGTGCAGATAGCTTGTTCGGGGCTGAAAAGGATTTGTACAAGAGTAAAACAGGATATGAAATATGTAAACTGAACATAAGTCAGTGGAGTGATGTGTCAGAGCTGTGTGACAGCAGCAGAGAAGAGCCGGATGTCAGAGTATCAGAGGGAGGGGTTTAAGCACAGGCCAACTTGTACATCCATGGATGTGGTTAAATCCCGCGGGTGTTGAGACTAACTTTCTGCTCGGATACAAGATGTGCTTGAAATGTTTGCTGCAAGGACACTGGGTGGCTAACGATAATCCCTAATGTCTCTGATGAAGTGAAAAGTCTCTTACCAAAGCTGTTGATTTGAATCCCTTTGTATATCTAGTTCTTTCAAAGAATTAATTTAATATAGCGCTTACTTGATACTGAATTTGGCATTTTATGCTTTTGGCCTATTAAATGAAATTTTTTGGGGGGAGGAGGGAATTGTCCGTTTGCATTTTAGTTCCTGTGCTGCAGTTGAGTGCTTCACCTTCCCTTTTAGGCTAGCTGGTTATAAATAATTTATATCTAATTGCAAACTTTAATCAGCATAAATGTCAGGAGAAGTAAAGTTCAGATAATAAGTTTTGAAAAACAAGTGACACCTTTTTAGCTTTTTGGTTCAGTAAGCATTAATTTTGTTGTTAAGGGACCAGTTGTGAACATGCCAGTCTTCAAATTACCAAAAAAAAAAAAAAAAAAAAAAAAGAAGCTTAGCAGGGCACGTTCCTGGCATTTTTTTCATCCTTGAAAATATCTTTGTATCTTTACCCTTGGAAAATGTGACTCCTAACAGCTTTATTTTGCCCAAGTGCAGGATGACAGTGAGGTGGGAGGCAGAGTCTGATTTTTGGTGTTGCCAAATCCAACAACACTTCTGTTTTATTAACCAGGGGTCATTTTCCTTTTGAAAAAGCAACTGGTTTAAATATCACATATATGATGAACCACCCAGCATTGAGCAAACTCAGACTCTTAACAGCAGAGAGGTTCTCCTGACATTTAAGCCTTGACACCGTTTTACGCTGCCCGCTCCAGCCCTCTTTAGCCTTTCACATGTGTTTTATTCATTTATGTTTTCCATGCGTGAAGCTCCAGTGGTTGTTGGACAACTACGAGACAGCGGAAGGCGTGAGCCTTCCCAGGAGCTCTCTGTACAACCATTACCTGCGGCACTGCCAGGAGCACAAACTGGATCCGGTGAACGCTGCTTCCTTTGGAAAACTGATCCGCTCGGTGTTCATGGGGCTGCGAACTCGTCGCTTGGGAACCAGGTGGGTATGAGGTGCCTTGAGATGGAGGTGGCGGAAGAAACATCTTGCTTCCCTTCCCGTGGCATCCAAGCATCTTTTATAGGCACTGATTTGGAGGGCTGCACTTTGTTCTCGAGGTGAGCTTATGTTGGCAGGAAGGAAGAGGGTTGCACCATTCTGACATGATCTATATTTAAAAAAAACTCTTGCAACTTCTCTCCTGAGTGCTGAAAATCTCCCAGGCATAATTTAGCAGGCTGAGGGGTTTATTTTAAGATCTGCAGAAACAACCAGGAATTATCCTGTAAGGAAAAAAAATGCTATTTGAAGGCACGTAGGTAATTCCAGCATGTCAGGAGGCAAAGCTGCTTCTGAATGTGAACATTTGTCAAGAAAGCTGATCTTGGAGTTGTCCTGGGTCGATAGTGACAATATCGTCTCCAGTCACACAGTCAAATGTGACCTAAGCCCATCTCTTAAGAAAACTAAGAATATTTTATTTTACTCTGGGCTTCTCATTCTTTTATCATCTCAAAAAGGTGAAGCCCCACTTGGTCAAGATTGCCGCTGTTGGCCACAGAGTCTGAAAGCTCGGTACAGTTCAGTGGTTACCGCTTTGAGGTTCCATAAAGTCACTGGGTTATGAGCAAGAGCAGAGCCAGTACCCAAATCCCAGAGCACAAGGAGGTGGCTCTGCAGAAACCGCCAAAGCAGCTGGCTGAATCTTGGGACAGAAACGTTTCTTTTAAAGCCTCAAAGACCTGTATGATGCTTCAGGAAAAATGAAATGCAAGAAGGGGTATCTGACATCATTTTGTGTATGTCATCCTAGGAAGCATCCAAAATAGAACCGAGGTTGCACTTCAACTTTTAATTTTAAAGAGTAGATCATAGGCTAGAGAAATAGGGATTGCTCTGGTTATATAACATTTTCTAATAAAATCTAAGCTAGATATTTGGGCTTTGAGAGAAGAACAAAACCAGATGTGTGTGGAGCTGGAATTCCACAGCTGGAATGTGCAAGCAAAGAGCCATCAGGAGAACGGGGAAGAGTTTCAATTTCTGTAGATTGGTTAAAGTGTAAGCGCTCTGAACGACTTTCTTTAAAGGAAGTTCTTTAAACCTATTAAGGGAAGAAAAATGTTAAGTCCCAACAGCTGCTGTTGACTCCTGTAATTTCTTGGTTTGTGCCTTCAAAGATAATTAGACATGGAAAAAAAATATCCCACAAGTGGATTTTCTGCTCTGTGGCAACAGTCTGGCATTTCAGAATTTGTTTTCACTGGAAGCTAGAGTTTAAAAAAATCAAATAAAAAAATCCTTTAGTGGAAATTCCAGAATGTTTTAGTTTAGCTTTTGGTAATGTCACATGCTGTTGTCATTCTGTATGAAGTAATGAAATATTTAATAGCATTTATTTTTCTTTGTAAAAGAATAAGGCAATTGATCTTCAGTGCTTAAACTTAAATATATGGATTATATTTCTGAAATAATCTATTTTTATGTCTGTCTCCTGTAATATACATGTTGAGTGTTGACTAAACATTAAACTTTCTGAAAATTTGGAGCCAAAGAGTCCTGAAGACCATTACTAACGAGGCTTGGATGGACTTTGAAAACTTTGTCGTTAAGAAAAACAGTTAAAATGGAAAGTGTGCAGGCTTGGGAGGACACAATAGACCTCAATAAATATGGAAATTGCTATCCACCATTATCATCTAAATGAATGAATAAGCAAATACATGCCATCAGTATTTAATTTGCAGTCACTTGAAATTGGGCATGGCTTTTGCAGCATGGGTCCCACCCCAGCACTGACAGTATGTGCAAAACTCTGTTGTTACAGCGACAAAGACCCAATTCAACGCTTTCCCCTTAAAAAAAAATCGGAAAAACAAGAATTCCCACAACAAAAGAAGGGAGAGTTAATTCCCAGACAAATATTCCTTTCTTAAATTATCTCCGGTGTATCATTTTCCTATGGGAATCACTATGCATCTTAAGGTGCCTGCAGACTTTGCCAGACGCTGCCAAGATACAGAAAAGCTGCCCGTAATTCTGAATCACGCTGGTGAGAGAACTCCGGAGGCCCTGCCGCTCACTCACTGGCTTCTCTCATCTGCCTCTGACCACTTTGTTCAAATTCTTAGCTTTGTTAGCTTCAGATTGGCTAAATCCAAGTAGGGACAAGTGTCTTTGTACCACTGTGGCTGCCAGATTGTCCTTCTTGCTCCCCAAAAGCAATCGTTGAAAAATTCCAGTTTGATGGAGAAACTTGAATTGATGCATCCGTCTGATGCCACAGAATGGTATTTTCCTAAACAGCATCACTTTTCTGACTGGTGAATGGGAAAAAAAATATTTTTTTTATAAAAACAAGTGACTCCAAACACTAGGAGCAAAGTCAAAGGCTCTTGCCGTGGCCAAATAGGTGCAGAGAGCACCGCAACATTTTTCTTATCCTGATTGACTATTCAGTCAGGCTTGTTCCATGCAATTCTGAGTAAGGATGGAAGTTTTGTTATGATATAAAACAAATCCTTAAACTCCAATCAAAAGGCAAAATATCCCTTTGAAAAGATCTTTCTGCCCTTTTGTTCTCTACCACTTGGTATCATAACTCTTGTCTCTTCTCCAGTTACTGTTGGTTGGTTGGAACAAACTTTGCCAGATTTTAAACGCGGATGTCGCTCGGCGTTGCAATGTGCAGTTTGAAGTTTCATGGCGTGTGATGGCATTCATTAACCCAGCCATTCAAATAGCTCTTGGCAGCCAAGAACCATATATTGTTAAAAAAAAAAAAAAAAAAAGTGATGTGTATTGTCAAAAGAAAGCTAAGAATAAATGGCAGGGCTGGGATGTTGCTTCCGTTGGGGAGCTGCCACTGAACAATGTCACCACTGATACTTCTTCCAGGGGCAACTCCAAATATCATTATTACGGCATCCGTCTAAAGCCGGAGTCTCCGCTGAACCGCTTGCAGGAGGACACCCAGTACATGGCAATGCGGCAGCAGCCCATCCACCAGAAGCAGAGGTAGGTGCTCCTGACGCCTTGGAGTTGCTGCAGGATCAGGTCCTTGCCTTTAAAAAGCCAGGAGGGGACCCATGACTTAGCTTTGCTTAGGAGCAAAGGGATGCTCAAACCTAAGTGTTGCTTGAGGACAACAGCTTGAGGACTGAAGCAACAGCATAGCCATGCTGTAAAAGAAGGGGATTGCAAGGTACTGGTTATCTGAGTGTATCCCTTTCCTGCATCCCTGTGACTCACCAATGCAGTTGACCTCAACTATGCAGTTATTTGTGCCTGATGAGAGTAAGGGACTTGTAGGCTTGTGTTACTTTGGCTTCTTTTTTTTTTTTTTGATGCAACAGTGTAAGTTTAAACTGTGTCAGGGTTAGTCTTGTGTCCGGGCAATTCTGACTAAAAACAGAAGGAGCAAAGGAATTTGGATTCGCTTTTTGGAAGTGTCAGTGCTTCTGGTTCCCACTGGAGTGCAGGAGTGGTAGGATTTACTTCTGCAGTTCTCAAACAGAAAGCAAGTGTGGAAGTAGGCTCCAGAATCAATAGGAGATTGAGAATTCGCACACTGGCTTCTGCTCCAGCTCTGCGTCTCTCTGTGGTTCCAGCTCACCCATGGTGTAGCCCGGTGTGGGTTTGCCTTGCCTGCAACAAAAGCATGCTCAGCAGTGCTGCCTCAAATCTTTTGACCACTCAAGATAGCAAAACTGGCCAGACTTTAATATGAAAATGCAGTATTACAAAGATGAATTGGTGGATTACATTTTATAAGCATGTTAGCTATGAGCAGCATGCTTTGAAGCACAAGTGCTCAAAGCCTTAGAGACTGAAAACTGTCTCCTGTGGACAGTCTGATGTATTGTGTACTAATGACTGATTAAGCATTTATTTAAATAGCTGTAAATATTTTCCAGCTATGTGTAAACCTTATATATTACATACTCAATGCATATAACTTATTAAATAAGAAGTGCTATACAGCTCAGTGACTTTTTAAGTGGCCCTGGCTTTCACAGTGTGACTGTGTTGCACGTTGTGTGTGTGTGTAACTACCAAGCTCTGCTCTAAATACAGGTATAGACCAACCCAGAAGATGGATGGCATGACAGAGAGTGGATCCAACAGTAGCCTGCACACTACTCCCGAACAGTCGGTTGCTGCTCAAAGTCAACATCATCAGCAATTCATAGGTGAGGAAACTGTTTTAATGTATGAGATGTCTCCTTTGGAGGTTTCTAATTAAAGAGGAGGAAGGCTTTCTCCAGTGGCTCCCAAGGACCAAGGAGAAATACAAGCCTGGGACACACAGCAGGAGCAATCATTTATCAGTTGCCTTCACAGAAGAGGAGAGCATTTCAGCAAGCTTTTAAAAGTTTTTTGCTGTTGTTGTTGTTCCTATGCCATCACCCTCTGGTTCCTTCCAAGTATGCTTCTAGTTGGCACAATTTTTACCAAATGGGATGGAAGTGGTAGAGATCTCAAAGCCACAGAGTCCTGAAGAGTAGGGCAGCCTGAGAGAGGACAGCAACAGTTCATTGCACTAGGAGAAAAAGCTATGAGGGTTATTACACTTCAGAAGACCCATTTGGAGCCATAACCTTGTGAGATAAACTCTCCAGTTTGCTGGTCGTGGACCCACTTGTTTCCAGAGTCTCTAATAGTGACACAAAAAAAATGGCCAGTTCTGAGCCACCTCTGAAACACAATTGCTCCTGATAGGTCTGCTAGCCAATTAAGTTCTCCATTGTACCCTCAAAATACCATAGGGATGTTATTCAGGCTTTGGAGAAAACCTAATGGGCAGCACATTAAATGAGGACAATGTATTCTTGTTTCTTTTCTTGCAAAAAGAAAGGCAGCATTCTTCTTGCGGAGCCAAATAAATGAGCTCTGGTTGTTCACTTCTTGCACAGGATGAATCGGGGAGGTACTGGATTATCAGTCTCATTTCACCTGTTTCCTCATCAGTTATTTGAAATGTGAAATGCAGCCACCAGCCGCTGCAACATCTCGTAATTTTTTATGTGTTACTGGATGTTCCTGCCTTTCACTGACTTTTCCAAACCTTCTTTTCCCTAGATGTAACCCATGTCTTTCCGGAGTTCCCAGCCCCTGATCTAAGTAATGTCCTCTTGCAAGAAGGAGTCACCATGAATGGTGTGAAAACCCTGCAGCTTCTTTACAGACGACACTGTGAGGTGATTATTTTGAATATACTTAATTGATTTGTTAATTGATACGGGGCATAAATCAAGTGCTCTTCATCCCACTCCCAGGAGACATTAAGATCTAAATGAGAATGTTTGATTTGTTACCTGTTCCAAATGTTGCACTATGTGATTTTTTTTTTATTCTATGACCTATTTTATATCAGTTATTAGAACGGCACACTTTCAGTTGTGCTTTCTTGTAAATTATTTAACGTAAAAGGCAGAACATGAAATTTGTGCTCACACTGTGTGACAAGACACTAACAAGTTGTGTTCTTCATCATCAGGCAACTTTGGATGTTGTAATGAACCTTCAGTTTCACTATATCGAGAAACTGTGGCAATCCTTCTGGAGTCCTAAAACACCATCTAGTGATGGCTCTGCTACCCTGACATCCAGGTATACTGTTGTGCTTTGATTATTTCTGAGTGGTTTGTTTTTAATGGTATTTTATCTCTCCAAAATGAACCGGTTTCAGCTTCATTAGCCATTTTAACTGCTTTATAGGACTTGGAAATATTTGCTTCCACACAGAGGCATTGTAAGGAGTATCAGGCCAGAAATTGTAATGACCGTGCAAAGTGAAGACCTCAAAGAAAAGCATCTGCTCAGATGGTTTTATTATTTATCTGTGTGCTATGCTTTTTACCTGCAATACAAAACATCAACCCAAACTACAGGGAGCTTTTGGATGAATGGGAGTGGGTTGCTGCTTTTATAAACGGCCAGGAGTAATGGGACGTTACCCTTTGTGCCATCTATAGACATCTCAAAAGTTAAGGTTTTTAGAGACATCTGGACTCGCTCTCTTATTTGGATCGCTGTCAAAATTTTTACATGCTGCCCGTCTTGAGGAAGATGATGACAAACTAAGCGACTCTGATCCCAGCTTTGTAGTCTTGTCTAGTTCATTGTTACTGCCTGTTGTGCCTCCTTTGTGACTTGGGAGTCTGCTGCCAGGAGACAGGCGAATGGAAATAAGTGAAAATAGAGAAAATGGAAAGGGCAAAGGCTTCTTGTTAAAAAAAAAAAGTCTATATAGCCAATTTCCACTGATTATATACGGCCTTCAGATACTACTGTTTTGTATTCAGAAGAAAAACACTAAAAGTTTGGATAATAAGGGTATACCCCATGATAATCTGTAGAATATCTGTAGACCTATTGTCCTCCACAGACATTATCCAGTTTTGCCCCAAAGAAACAGCGTAGCTGTTTTTGGTGGTTTCCAAACCTCTTTTCCTTAAGCATTTATCTACAAGGCCTATTGCAAAACCACAGAGAGAGCTGGCCTAGGTGGGAATGGACTCGCTCGGATACTGGAGGCAGCGTTTCTGCAGCGCTCTGTCTAGACTAACATATCTCTCTAAGGGTGTGTGGTCTAACACTCTAACACCTCTCCATAGTCCTGCTAATAATCAGGATAGAATAAATAAAAAACTTTCCCCTCCCCTTTATACATGCAAATATAAGAACAAACTATTGTCAGAGCGTCAAACTACTTCAAAGCATTAGAAAATGCAGAACTTGGTTCTATTTAAAGCAGGATTTGGGTGCCTGATGGCCAAGTTTTACATATCATAGAATCATAGAGTGCTTAAGGTTGGAAGGGACCTCTAGAGATCATCTAGTCCAACCCCCCCTGCACCTGCAGGGTCACCTAGAGCAGGTGGCTCAGGACTGCGTCCAAGCGGGTTTGAAGATCTCCAGAGAAGGAGACTCCACAGCCTCTCTGGGCAGCCTGTGCCAGGGCTCTGTCACCCTCACTGGCAAGAAATTTTTCTTTAAGCTCCTGTGAAACTTTTGGTGCTTCAGTTTGTGGTCGTCTTCTCTAGTCCTATCAGTGGCCACCACTG
>VZSV01000338.1:346364-370034 GCA_013398735.1 Nothocercus julius
AGACGCTCTTCTTATATGAGTGTTTTAAGAATATCCCAGTAGATTGCATTTATTGACACAGCTCAGATAAGGAAGAAAGAATATAAGTATCTCTTTATCGTAAGTCAAACATGTTGGCTCTAATGTTTTGATGTAATGCATGGAGAAAGTCCCCTGCTACCTCCATAGTCCCAGTGAATAGTTGCAATGTGGTGCTATGGCAGTACATTAAGGCTGTGTGTTGCTCTGCTTGCTGTTTATACAAATATTTTATGCCTTAATCATGGGGAAAAAAAAAAAAAAGGCTTCCATATATCTATAATGTGAAATTAATGCAGGCTCAATTGACCTCATTTGGTTGGAGATACTATGCTCTGTTCTCAGCACAACAGCAACCAGCTTTTGCCTTAGGAAACCATTCGGGGTTTGAATGTGCCAAACACCTCACAACTGTTTCTAGTATCTGTCAGTACTGGTTCATCTGCTCAAACAGCATTTGCTCCCAAAACCACTGCTGTCACACTTGAGGAAGGCTAGAGCAGAGGAGAGAGGTGGAAAGGGTTTGGAAGGTTTGGGTTTGGGTTTGGCTCTGTCCAGAGGAACCAGCTAGTTTGCATGCCAAATGTCCATGCTGAAGTGCAATTCCCGTATAGACATGTATGTACTGCATGCGTGTGTGAGAGGCAACTTGGGCTAAAGAAGGAAGGAGCAAAGGAAGTCTGACCAGGCAGAGGAAGATGGAAGTCTAAGGTAAAACTGTGGTCACAGTTCTTGACCCTGTGGACAGAGCAACTTGCAGATTTGAGAAAGCTCTGAGCAAATGATCAGGCATCCCCTTCTGAAGAGAGAACTGAGTCACTTTTTCCACTGAAAAATAGTTAGAAATACAGAGAAAGTGTAAAACCTGCTTGTTGATGCTGCCTTCTGCTTCCTCCTGCAGTGAAGAAGAGCATGAAGGGACCCTCCCAAAAGATAAGCTGATCACTCTGTGTAAATACGAACCTATCCTCAAATGGATGAGAAGCTGCGATCACATCTTGTACCAGGCCCTGGTAGAGATTCTCATCCCTGACGTGCTCAGGCCGGTGCCAAGTGAGTATCTACAGTCAGGAAGCCTTGGGTTGTCCCTACGCCTGCTCAGCTCCTGCTCCTTGTTGTGTTGCTCTTTGCTCCAGAGTCACAGGAGCGCATGTGACAAATGGATCCGTGACTCACTCTGGCTGGCCACCACTTGCCATGAGGGTTTCCACTGTAAAAGCCATTTTAGACGGTTTTGTTTTGAATACAAACTTAGGTATTATGGCAACAGCAATCTCCCTTCTCCAGCATTGCTCTGCTTGGAAGGTCATTTGTGTCTCCTGGAAATTCCAAAGCCTTTTTAAAATTTGGTTTGTGGCATATCACATCTCATGATTTTGGCTACAAGTCAGGGTAAAAGCACTGGCTTAGTGAACTAGCTGTTGTTAATCCATTTGAGATATTTCCTTGGAGATAGTAACTCTGTTTACATAGGACCGCTGTGTCCCCTTACTGCGCCTCCTGGAAATTTGGGGTCAACTTTCATTTGGGAGATTAATGATGGAATATAGAAGATTTTCTTTCTGATTTAGCTCCTCACTTAAGTGCATGCACCAGTCTCCCCAAGGATGCAACTCAGCCATAGATTGGGCTGAGCAGTGCTGTAAAGTCATGTTCCTCTGAGCCACTGTTTTCAGGCAGACAGCCCAAGGAGTTAGACTTGCATTTGAGTGACCAGGTCCTTGATCAGGGTGTATGTGTCTCTTAAAGAATAGACCATAACAGTCAGAAAATGCTAAGATGGACTATGAAGAAGAGGAGTTCTCTGAGTGCTTTACGGGCCCCAGCGCACTCCCACGACGCTCAGCATATCTCAGCTGCTCTGTCAGAGGATACGATTCCCACAGGAGTCCTAAGCCGGAAAGTTGATGTTGAAAGACATTTTGGAAGGGCCTGGCTAATTCTGCAAACTCCTTTGCAGGCACACTGACACAGGCGATTCGGAATTTTGCCAAGAGTTTGGAAGGGTGGCTGATGAACGCAATGAGTGACTTCCCTCCGCAGATTGTCCAGACAAAGGTAAGTTATGGGAGCGTGCAGCACGTTGCAGTTCTCCATGGTGGTTAGAAAGACACTCCTGGGATCTGGCTACGTGCACTCCAGACTGTCATGGCATAATGGCTAGCAAGGATGGGGATAAGGAGAGCAATTTATTTGTACGAGAAATCGATGATCCTCTGGACACCCTGAGCCATTCCCATGTACTGAATTTACAGATAAAACTTGCTGCAAGATGTCTGCACTGGAATGATGCTATGCCACTAGATAGTGGAGGATACCCCAAAAACTGAATGTCATTGCATAAATTGAATCCAGCATCACTTCTTAGCCAGTCCTGCTTTGTTTTTTTGGTTCAATCTAAGGCTCCCCCTTGCCTAAAGCCGCAGGTTCTTACAGCCTTTTCCCCCAGGAAGCAAAATGCAAAATCCTGTTGATAGTTTAAAGAAGAGAAATGCAAAGCCTGGTCTGTGCAATGCAAGAGATGCCACAAGATTCTGCTCCCAAGTGCTGAGATGTGGTTTAGGCAGTGGTATGAGCACAACTGTGCAGGATGCCACAGCTGATATGGGCTGCACACTCGAGGCTGGTGTTCTGAGAAGTCTGCCCTTGGGCTCCATCACAGAATCACAGAATGGTTAAGGTTGGATGGGACCCCTAGAGATCCTCTAGTCCAACCCCCCTGCTCCAGCATGGTCACCTGGAGCATGTGGCATAGGGTGGCATCCAGGCGAGTGTTGAAGATCTCCAGAGAAGGAGACCCCACAAACTCTCTGGGCAGCCTGTTCCTATGATGCTGTGTCACCCTCACAGTAAAGAAGTTCCTCCTCATATAGAGATTAAACTTTCTGTGTTTTATTTATACCCATTACCCCTTGTCCTGTCACTGGCCCCACCACCGAGAAGAGTTTTCCCCATGGTTGCACCTGTGACAGTGTGACACTGTGCTCTGTGACAGGTCGGGGTGGTGAGTGCCTTCGCCCAGACATTACGGAGATACACGTCCCTGAACCACCTGGCCCAGGCAGCTCGGGCTGTGCTCCAGAACACCTCCCAGATAAACCAGATGCTCAGCGATCTCAACCGCGTTGACTTTGCCAACGTGCAGGTGACTTACAGTATCTTTTCTGTGACTTGTAGTATCTTTTTAGAAGCGAGGTTGTCTAGAGCAGGGGCTCTTTAATGGTGTAGTTAACTAATAGCCAGCATAAGAAGTACTGCTAGCAATAATAATGTAGTTATAGTAATACCTTGTTGTATTGTTCTGTGGTGTGGACACATTGGAGAAGCCCTGAATCAGAGCTGGCTGGAGTCCTTGCCCAGTAGAAACGAGGTTATACTCCTGGGCTGGGATGGACCAAAAGCTGTGAAACTACAGGCTTTGCACATGTAACCGTGAGTCCTTTTCTGAGCAGGAGCAAGCCTCGTGGGTGTGCCAGTGTGAGGAAGGCATGGTCCAGAAGCTGGAGCAGGATTTCAAGCTCACACTGCAGCAGCAGAGCTCTCTGGACCAGTGGGCTAGCTGGCTGGATAACGTCGTCACTCAAGTCCTAAAGCATCACGAGGGCAGTCCAAGCTTCCCCAAGGCAGCAAGGCAGTTCCTGTTGAAGTGGTCTTTCTATAGGTACGTTTGTCTTTCTTTGGGCAGGTATTCTTGCATGTGACTTAGGTCATGTAGATCGCTCCCTTGGCAAAGACCAAGTTCTTTACACCTGTACACCTCCAGTTAATTTTCTAAATCACTCTGTCCCGGTACAGAAAAAAATGTTATGTGCCTTGTACCTTCATCGGGTGGGTGGTAGGGTGCTACACTAATTTCTTAAAGTGTTTTGAGACTCGTAGTTGAGAGAGAGAAACAGAGCACCGTGCGCCATAATACCTCAGAGTCGATAATTCGCATCAGTCGTGATGCAAATGCAGAATACATCCCAAATGTTTTGTTTCCCGGCCATTTTCCAGCTCCATGGTGATCCGTGACCTCACCTTGCGCAGCGCTGCCAGCTTTGGTTCCTTTCACCTAATTCGCCTCCTCTACGATGAATACATGTTTTATCTGGTAGAACATCGCGTCGCTCAGGCAACAGGGGAGACGCCGATTGCCGTAATGGGAGAGGTGAGAGTTGTTTATCCCTAGTAACAGACCCAAACTAAGCCACGTTTAAAGGGACGTCATCAATTCACAAACTGCACTATGCCCTGAGTATGTTTTATAATCACTTTCGCTGAAGGATTTACTGAGTTGTCTTGTGGGCCTGGTGCACGGGCCTAGCTCCTTGCACCTCATCCTTCCTGGCTCACCGATGCCAGAGCTGATGCTTTTGGAGGCAGCTGATCATCACCTGGGGGAGGAAATGGACCTTCCTGCAGTAAATTTGGCACTCGGCTTGTAAGCAGGTCCCGTCCTGCCTATCTGAAGAACATAGACTACAAGACTATAGTCAACCCGTGAAAGCAATATGGAAACCACTGCTAGATTAAAACTGATCTTTTCCTCCTTGCAGTTCACACTGTTTTTTCTTCCTTCTACGGAGCTCATGTAGGGGAGCTAGACAAATCAACTGCATGCGTTTTGCTTTCTCCTCCTCTCCTGTTAGCCCCACACTGTTGCATCGAGTCAGCAATGCCGCAAAATTGCACTCTTCTCTGCAAACCCTTTGTCTTTATTGATATTAAAGAAACACAAACAGCAGAGTGTGGCTTCCAGTAGTACCTGACTGAGAAGCTTTCATCCTTCAGGCTTTGCCTTTTTTGTTAGACTCTTGTAATATTTCTGTGCTCCAGGAGGTGGCTGATTTCTCACGGCAAGAGAATGAATCACGTCCTTGCATTTCCATTGCTTGTGGTACTTTATTACTCCTACTGTCTTCAGCTCTACTGCTGCCCCATTTTGCATGAGTATGCAGAGTCCTTAAATCTTAGAAATCTTTAGAATCGTTCAGTGTTACAGACTCAACACAGAGGGACACGTCAGACCTCCAGAACCATGTACATCACTCTCTGGTTACACTTGCCTCTGTAGCCTTGCAAGTCAAAGGACTTTCCCGAAATGATTGAAAACCCTTTGAACAGAGCTCCGCGGAGCTGGGGTGATGGTCCCAGAAGACATGAAGAGCTGGCTTGTCTCACCAGTTGCCTTGTAGATGCACAGGGCTGGACAAGAGGCACCATCCGTAGTGCTGTGTCCTGGTTAGGGCTCTGTGGCAGAACTGGCTTGGTGATGACATGGGGATAGAAAAAAACCTCCTTGTTCTGGAGCTGTATTCCTGGATTTTAGTGCACAGTGTTTACCCAGTCATTTAAATGAGAGCCCCAGACTTACCCCAAACCGTGGATTTGGTTTTGCTCTCATCTCTTCACAGCCAGCAGTGCTGGTGCTTGTGGTTCCTCCTAAGGACTTCAGCAGCTCGTTGGAATGGCTTAGAAGTAGATTATGACTTGCAAGTCTGACACCTTGGGATGCTGTAATCCTCACTAACTCTGTAACTCCTTTCTCTTTCAGTTTGGTGACCTCACATCCATGTCCCCAGCACTGCTGGACAAAGGTATCTCCTCTCCCCAAAGGGAAGCCCTGTTGGGTCTGGGTTGAGCCTGGATCAGTGTGGGAGGGGGAACCCTGAACTGGCTCTTCCACTCTGCTCTGTTGGGAGAAATGACCTCTCCCGATCCACTGACAACTGATGCTAAGACCTGTCCTTTGCAGATGACATTAGTGACCTGGGGAGTGAGGTGGACACAGATTCCCGGAGCATGGGGGAGCCGCTCGTGAAGCGAGAGCGCAGCGACCCCGGGCACTCGCTGCAGGAAATCTAAATGGGGACTTGGCTTTTCTCCAGCTGGACGAAGACTTCTGGAGCCAGGTTTGAGAGCCTCAAGCCTGCGTCTCTCCGTATCCACGTTATTAGTGCCTCTTAGTTTCTTTTTATGTTTACTTCTGTTTGAGGAAGGGTTCCAGGAGGTGAGCCTGGGTGGGTGGTGGGGAGGGATCGCAGACTGCCCATGCAGGAAGAACATGCAGGACGCCTGCTGTCCTCCATCTCTCTACTGGTAGAAACAGCACAATTGCTGGGTGGAGGGTGAAGGTCCAAAGTCTATTAAAGTGAGAACGAAGCCTCCATGGTTAGCGGTGGATCAAATGTACCTGGTTAGGAGAGGCCGAGCTCAACCAGTCAGGAGCAGTGTGAGCAAGGTGGGCAAATGAGGCTTTCTCTTTCAGGGAAGGTGGTTTGGGTTTCTTCCCCACTTCTCAGACTTCACTGTGATACAAACTTGAACCAATCAGTGCCCAAGAAGAAGGAAAAATACCTGACCCTTCTCCTACAGTCTTGCGAGACAAGTTGTCCTGCCTCTGACTTTGCCAAATCGTTTGTGCTGGGGGAGAGCAGCAGAGTGCAATGTTCTCCCATGGGAGCAGGTCCAGGCCCATTACCTCCTCAGTGCCTGCAGCGTGGTGCACAACCCCCCTTTGGGACCCAAGGACGCAGCCTTCCTACCAGCACTCCTGTGTCCTGCCGGCTGCACCTTTTGTGGCTCATCTGCAAATGATCCCAGGACTCTGCCACGCCAACTCCAGACACCAAAGGACTCGGAGGACGCAGTCCCCAAGCTCATTCCTTGCCCTCTGCCGCCCACAGTCACAGCAGGCCCCATCCTCACCATGCAGAGGGAAATTCGTCCCTCATCCTGGGCTCCCCCGTGGGTTTTCGCAGTTGACTTCCAACTAAAACCCTGCGCGCAGGGGGCAGCCGCCCCGCGCGGGCCCCTGGCTGGGGCGTGGAGGAGGCGCGAGGGTGCAGTGCCTTAGGACGGGCCGCTCGCCTGCTTCCCCTGCCGCCCCGGGCGAGCCCGTGCAGCGGCGCCGTGCTCGGACCGAGGCCAAAACACAGCAGCCGTGTGCCATGTAGCAGCGAGGGACTCGGCACGGGGCCCCCACGGCGGCGTTTCCCTTCACTTGGCCTTCTCCTGCCTTGCCCTCGCGGTGGCAACTCCCCACGGGCGGCTCTGAGCCAGGGGGGCCTCGTCTGTGGTTTGTTCCCCCTTCTCCCTGCCCTGTGGGTTTGCCTGGTACCATGGACAACGGGGCAGAAGGGGCGTGGTGGAAATCCATTTCCAAGCCAAACAGCGACAGCAAACGCAGGACCCCAGTGCAAATCTTTCTGTGAATAAATGCTGTGTCATAAATAGCTTTTATTATTTCTAATGATGTTTTATACCAGTATTTGATGTGAGCTTTTTTCAGGGGCCTCGTGTACATTTGCATATCAGAGTATATTCTATCTAGATATCATATTTACTCATTCAAAATGGATACTAAGGTAGCTGTGACACTAAAAATGCTGAAGGAAAGTAAAAAGAAAGCGTATGTAGTGGCACATCTCTCCCTCTTCCTGTCCCGTGCTGTTGTCTGTCAGGGTGATGTTTGTCTGTGAATGTCTCCTATCAACGTAGCAGGAGAGAAATGAGAAAGCTGCGTTTCTTCTGTAAATAATAGCAGTGCAGAATTCGCACTTCAGCTCCTGCTGACAGGATAAGATGGTCTAAAACCGACTGAGCAACCGAGTGTTAAGTCCCCCCACCTCCCCGCTCCCGCAGCGTGTGGCATTAACTTCAGCTGGTGCGTTGGCTCTCCTTGGCAGCCGCGAGCGATCGAACGCGGCCGACTCCTGCTCGCCGCGGCCGTGCCGCCGGGGTGCTGCGGAGCTGCCCTGCCCAGCGCGAGGATCCCCCTCGGCCTCCTGTGCGCAACCCCCAGCGAAACCCGAATAGCAATAAACACGTTTCAAATGCTCAGGCCTGTACTATAACTAGTTGCTGTGGTCCCGTTTCTGCTTCGTTGGCTCCAAGTGTCAGTAAAGAAGCTACTGCTCCCGGCCCGTGTCCCTTCCTTCCCAACACTGAGACTCAAGGGGCTGGGATCGACCATCTGTGTCCCCATTGTCCCCCACTTGCTCCTGAGGCTGCAGGATCCCAGTACCATCGATGCTGGGCAGCACCTGCTGCCCCCAAGCACAGCGGCTGCAAGGGCAGAGCAAAGGGTTCATCGCTGGCTCCATCACCCCCTCCTCATCCCTGGGCAAATCCCTGGGAGTATTTGGGTGTCTGTGTGGCCTGGGGAGGTGCTGGGTGAGGGCAACAACATCCTTCGCCCGCCGGAGCAGCCTGGGAGGCTGTTGGTGGGGAAAGCTCAGGGCAGCTCCCGGCAGAAGACCTGGGTTCCTCCACACGGTGGTTTGGATTAAGCCCCGTAGTGTTTGGGCTGGCGGCAGATCTACCACCTGCTGCAAACTCAGCTGAGCCCTCGGGACAGCGGCCCTGGTTCTGCGCCACCTTCACAGCCCTCGGCGCCCCGCACCCACAGTGCCCCATCCCACCACCTCCCCGTCCCCTTGGAGCCACCGTCCCCATGGGGGCAGCAATGCAGCCTCCTGGCTCATCCCTTGCTGAGGCTGCCGGGCTCCTGGCCCACAGCGCTACCCCCTTCTGAGGAGCTCCAGTCTGTTCTTCCCGCTCCTCTGGATCCCCTTGTTGGGACCAGGAGGATTTCTGCAAGCAGAATGATCTTTGTATGTCGCTCCAACAAGTTCAAACCCTGTCCAGGCTCAAACCCTCCCTCCACCTCTGGCAGATGCTGCTGTGCCTGCCCACGGCAGGGAAACCAAGACACAGACCAAGGCAACCTGGTGCAGCAGCTCGTGGTCTCTACCCAGGCTCTGCAGCTCATGAGGCTCAGCTGCAGCTGCTCAACCCGCAGACACATTTCACCTGGCTGCAAGGAAGCTCCTCTGGGGTAGTTCTCCAAGCTCCTGTGGTCACCCTTGCTGCAGGGCTTGGGCTGCTCTTATAAACCAGCCGCCTAAGAGCCCTGGGGGCTTTTTCTTTCTTTTCTTTTCCCTCTGTCTTTGTGGACCTTTAGCCTGGAGGCAGGAGGCTTGGTGCCTGTGGGGCTCTAGGATGTAGTGGCAGGAGCTCCTGCTGTGTCGTCAGTCCTGCCCTCTGCCAGGTAAGGGGGCACTGACCAGCTCAGCTCTCCTGCCCCTGGGCTGGGGTCTAGGGGCTGTGGCTGAAGCCAGGAGGTGTCTCAGCTCTGTCTGTCTCCTGCGTGACCTCCCTGATGAAGGACCATGTCATCGCGTAGCTCTGTGGTGGCCCTGGGGCTCAGTTCCCAGCCCAGCTGCAGCCCCACGCTGCCAGTGCAGAGGAGCTCCCTCCCGGAGCCGCCCCTCTTCCCGCCCCGCAGCCGCTCGCTCGCCCTGTTTGGCCACGAGGACCTCTTGGAGAGCTTCAGTGGGTAGGTGGTTGCTGCTGTGGTGGTGCTGGGAGACATGGGGAGGGAGAGCTGAGCTCCTCCTAACTTCCCTTGCATGTGTCCCCAAACGAAAGCACTTAACACCTGCCCCTTGGCCAGGGCAAGGCTGGGTTTGTGGCCTAGAGCTGGGAATCCCACTGTCTTGCAAGGTTTGGGCTGATGCAGCTGCTCTGTGGCCTGGGCACCCCTGGCACGTCTGCAGGCTGTGCCGCTGTGGCTGGGCCCTGGCGGTGCTGGAGACCTCCAGGACCGCTAGCTCACGTCTGCGTCTCTGCTGCTCTCCTCTCAGGAGCTTCTGCGATGTGAACAGTTCTTTGGGGCCCGATCTGTTTGACCGCAACTACTCCATCCCTGACCCACAACTGGTCAGGAGAATAGTGTCCCAGGTGGAGTTTTACCTCTCAGATGAAAACCTGGCCAAAGATGCCTTCCTCTTGAAACACGTCCAGAAGAACAAAATGGGCTTTGTCAGCATCAAATTGCTGACATCCTTCAAGAAGGTAGGCAGCGTGCAGGAGCTAGATGTGGGTGGTGTGTTCAAGGTTTCTGGTGTCTTCTTGCTGTGCCTGGTGTATCCTGCTGGGAGGTCCAGACCCTGCTTGGGCTGTTGTTGGCCAGGTAAAGCAACTCCGGGTTGCTTCCTGGAGGTAGAAGGCTGCCTCCCTGCAGGTGGAGGCCTGGAGGTGCAGTGCTGGGGGCTGATATCTGCTATAGGTGCAGCATTTTTCCAGGTCTAAGCAAGCCTGTCACCACCTACCGAGGAGGGTGACCAAGGCAAGCAGTGAAGAGTTGGTTTTCAAACCCCAGCAGTATTGAGTCCAACCCTCTGCTAATGTCCTGCCCTTATGACTGAAGTTGGAAGATGTTGCAGCCTGCCTAGACTGTAGATTTGGGCTGGTCCCTGTCTGGGAAGCCTCTAAGGGGTGTAAAGGCCACCGTTTTCTTGCAGGTGAAATACCTTACACGGGACTGGCGGCTTACGCTCTATGCCCTGCAGTTCTCGGAGCTGCTGGAGGTGAATGAGGAAGGGACCAAGGTGAGACGGAGGATCCCAATCCCTGAATCGCTGCTGAGCATCCCACCCAGCAAGCTGCTCTTGGCCTGGGATCTCCTGCCCCAGGAGCAGAGTGTATTGCCGCCGCTCCAGAAGAACTTCATTGAGACCATCACGAGGATGTTCAGCCCGTTCGGTGCCATCGCCTCCATCCGCATTCTGCGGCCTGGGAGGAAGCCGCCCTCGGATGTGAGGAAGTACACGGCCCGCTACCCCGAGCTCCTGACCAAGTGCTGTGCCCTGGTGGAGTACGAAAGCCTGGAGAGTGCCAGGAAAGCCTTCGAAGACCTGAACCACCAGACACAGGGCTCCATGGGGAGGGAGAGCATCAAGGTGGTGCACCTCTCTGGAAAGGGCTGCAAGAAGAAAAGCAGGGCTGAGAGGGAGGTGATGGAGAACGAGGAGCTCGCAGACAAGCTGGGCTGGAAGCAGCACACAGTCATGCTCCCCGAGAGATTTCCATATGGCCTTGGCGAGTCCCTGCTCTACAGCTCTTCGGAGCCGGACAGCGTGCCGGCGTCCCCGCCGCTGCCCAGGCACAAGCTCTTCTCCTCTCCAACTTGGCCCAGCAGCTCCAGCTTCAAAGCCTGCTCCTACTCGAGCCCATACTCCAGCTCCCTCCTGGCCAGTAAAATCTTCCCTCCCCTGGCCACCGAGCTGGGGAACGGAGACGCCTATGGCCTGAGCTCCAGCCCGGAGGCACAGAGGTTTGCCGACTATGGCTGGGAGAGCAGCCTGGCCCCAGGCAGCACGTGGGCCCCGTGGAGATGTGGCCCGGCCTCCAGCCCTCCTCTGGACCCCAAACCTCCGCCCTGCCCTTCTCCGGTGGGCAAGAAGGTGCCCGACTCCTTCAGCCTCCGAGCTGGTGTGATCCGCCTGCCACATGGGCCTGATGGCACCAAAGGCTTCTACAATAGCATTGGGAGAGGGAAACTTGTCCTTGGGCACTAGGGATTATTTAGTTAGAGTTTTTTTGAGGGGGATTTTTTTTTTTTTTTTTTTTTTTTTTTTTTTTTTTTTTTTTTTTTTTTTTTTTTTTTTTTTTTTTTTTTTGGTTGGTTGGTTTTTGTTTGCTTTCCCTCACGCTCTCAAGCAGAGCGATTCCCTTGGTGGCCGCTTGGCTGACCACGCAGGGCGCCAGCCTGGCTGCTCGGGGCCCGGGAGGGCGCTCCAGGCGGGCCGGCTCGCCGGGCGAGATGCCGAGGGAGCAGGAGAGCCACCATGTGCTGCGCTTGCCCTGCTGCGAACGCTCCTGCCGAGAAGCCGGCCAAGCTCACTAGCTGGGACTACCCTAACAAAGGGTCCGATTGCCCTTATGACTCCCCAGCGATGGGGTTGCTGATGACGACGCGCGTGGCTCAACCTGCACCTGCTGCAAGCGAGACCTGGACGGCTTTTCCTCTTCGCTGGTCTGTGCTGCGGCGTCCTAAGCTCGGGTGGCCCGTTGTTGGGCGCTGTGGGCGCGTGGCTGCGGCGGGAGTGCGGGACAGGCCTCGGCGCAGAGCTCTGCAGGCCAATATGAAGTAGGCAATAAAGAGAGATGAAGTATTCCAGGCACTTTCTGGCCCCTATGCAATGATTTATTTTATTGTTTCCTCTTTGAGGGGTGTGTGTGTGTGTGTATGGTGTGTGTTTGTGGGGGTTTTTGTTGTTGTTTTTTTTTTTTGTTTTTTTTTTTTTTTTTCTTAACCTGCTCTCCTTGGTTGGAGGATGTTGAGAGCAGCCAGGCAGGTGGGCTGGGAAGAAGGTCCCTTTCACCTCAGGTGGCTCCATCACTGGCGGGGGGTGTGACTCATTTTGCTGGAGCAGTAAGAAAGAGGGACAATGGGGCTACGGAGCACTGCTGTGCGACGAAATAAGGGATTTATTTCCCTGAGACTTTCGAGTGGGACTTTACCCCTCCATCTGTGCCTTTGGTTGAGGGGAGGTCTGCAATCCTCAACATGGAGGTGCTGCAGCCCTTGTCCCATGGTGGGTCTGTGTCTGTTGATGTGCGTGATGTTGATGTCTGTTCCTGTGAATCTGGTGCTGGTTCCTCTGCCAAAGGGTGAGGATGCTCCGAGTGCTGCTCAGAGGGTGCCCTAGAGCACAGTGCCAGCTCCTTCCCCCAGGCACTTCAATATTCCAGTGCTTTGTGAAAGGTCTCCAGGAGCAGATGCTGGCCCATGGAAACCTTCCTCAAAGGCATGTCCCTTGCCTAAGTCCTGTTCTGTCTTTCCTTGCAAGTTGTTGGTTGGTTGGTTTGTTTTCTTTTGTTTTTAGTCCTGGCTTAGCTCTCCCTCTCTGGCCTTGGCACCTGCGGATGCTCTGTGAGTTGCTGCTCTGTTCCTTCCCTGCCCTCTCCAGCGGGACTGCAGCTCCTGGGCCCTTGTCGGGCTGGTGCTTTGGGTCAGGGCTATGGTTTGAGGCCCTGCAGACACCAGGGGGCTGGGGAAGACGCCCAACCAATTCTAGGGAAAGGACATTTTCCAACTGGGGGGCCACCAGGGCATTTCCCCCCGGTGCTGCCTTTTTCCCAGTGAGGTTCCCGCCATAGGCAGGTCCTGTTCTCGGGGGCCGGGTGCTGCTGGCTGCCCTGCAGCCCATGGCAGCCCTGCTCCCACCCCCCAAGGCGTGTGGCCACTGAGGCTGTTTCTGCACAAATAATTTTTAATAGAAAAAGCGAGCGAAAGAACACCCTCCTCCCTCAGGAACGGCCACCTTCCCACCACTGCTCCCCCCCTGCTCCCTCTCCAGGGACTATTCCGGCTCTCCGGGCGGGCTGGCAACTCCCGGCAGTGACCTCTCGCCCTCTGTTTCCAGCCACCTCTCTTGAGTGTCCGCAGGTGGTTCCAGCCCCATGTCCCAGCCCGGCTCCTCTGCTCCCACCTTGACAGCGTAGAAATAATCCATGCTGAGGACAGCGCTGAGGATCTCCGGCACGTTGTAGTCAGACGAGAGCAGCTCCTCGGGCAGCCAGAGCGAGCCGAAGTCGCGCGCTGCCTCCTCGCGCAGGAAGAAGCCCTTGGCGCCACCGCTCGTGTCCTCGCGGCCCAGCGAGCAGTCGAAGAGCTTCATGGCGTCCTCCAGCAGCACCTGCTCGGGCAGCTCGGCGGGCGGCCCGCGACCTGCCAGCCCCAGGCTGGCGCTCGGCGCCTGCAGGGCACCGCTGGCCACAGGGTGGCAGCCGGGGAACTCGGTGGGCGCCGGAGCTGCCGGCAGCGCCGCGGTGGCCAGGGGCTTGAGGCGCCCCTCGATGTGGCTGAAGCCGCGCAGGGGCGGCTCGCCCAGCGCCAGCGGCGGCAGCGCCAGCAGCAGCGGGGCGGCGGGGCCGGCCGCTTCCCTGCTGAGCGCGCCCGGGACCGCCCCGTGCTCGGGCATCGTATAGGGGGCCGTGTACCGGGAGCTGGTGCCGGGGAGCCGCGAGTAGGGGCTGAAGGGCTCGGGGAGCCCCGCGGCAGGGAGGCAGGGCTGCGCCTCCAGGATGAGGGCGCCCGGCGGGGCCGCCCCGCCGCCGCTGAGCTTGTAGACGGGCGGCTGCAGGAAGTTGGTGGCGGCCCATTCGATGTGGTAGATGCGGGGGTCGAAGAAGCAGCCGCACGGAGCCATCTGCAGACCTGAGGAGCCAAAGTCCCCGCTCAGGAGCCCCAGGGTGTCCTGAGCGCTCGCTCCTCGCCCAGGGAGCCCTGGTGGCCACACTCAGCAACGGGGACTAGAGGGGGATGGCGGCTGCGGGACGAGCCCTGAGGTGCAAGCGGGGAATGGCCGCAGCCGCCCGGCCTCGCCCCTACCTGCCGGCGGCGCCGCCAGCAGCTCTTTCTCGTGGCCAAGAGGTGGGTAGAGGTGTTGAGAGCCTGCGGAAAGCGAGCAGCGAGAGGAGAGTCCGGCCGCCGGGGAGAGGGGCCAGTGTGTCCCTGCACCCCGTGCTGGGGCCGGCGCGCGGGGTGGCCACGGCTCCCACCTGCGGACGAGAGGCCTTCGGGCAGGCCCAAGGGCTGGGGCGGCGCGCAGAGCGGGCCGGCAGCGGGTGGTGGGAGCCGCGCCATGCCGGGGGCTCAGGGGCGCCCCGTCGGCGTTGCCAGGCCCCGGCCCGTTCTGTTTGGGGAAGGAATGTGGCGGTGGCCGAGGTTCCAGCACCGGTGGCTTTGCCTCAGGCCTGCGGCCTCGCCTTGGCCTCGCTGGCGGCTCCCTCGCGCCGCGGCGGCGGCGGCGTGCAGTGCGGGCGGGCGCCGGGAGATGGTGCCTTCGGCCCGCCGGCGGGGGCCGAGTCCCTGCGGCGAGCGGAGCGCGCGGGGGACGCGACCCCCTTGCTTTGCTCGCTTGGACGAGGAGGGCAGAGCTGCGACTTCACGCACTCAAACCCAGCAGAGCTCGTGGAAGGTGGGAGAGAAAAATGCTCAAAAAAGAAAAAACATCTGTAATTTTGGCTAGTTTGGGGCTGCTAAGAAACAGGCCTTTTTTTTTTTTTTCTTTTGCCTTTTTTGCTTGTTTCCCCTGCTTTCCTGTTCAACTCCAGGGGATCCTGGACAGTGTCTCGGCCCCCGGGAGGCTCCCATGGGTGTGAAAGCGCTGCCGGCTGCTTGGGCGTCAGGTGCTGGTGGAGCTGCTCTTTGGCTGCTGTGGTGGGATCTTACCCACCTCTTTGGAGCTGCTCACTGCTGTCACGTGTCCTCCCGGGCTCAGCCTGTGCTGCTCCTTTGCAGCCGGGCTCTGCCACTCCAGAGGAATTGGTGCTGACTTCTGCCAGGCTGATTTGGAGCCGGTCCTGGGAGGGGAGGCAGTGGGGCCACCCACCACGGCCTGGTGCGAGGCTGGGGCTGGCCAAGGCGCCCGCGGCGCCCGGCTCTTCAGACGAGCCAGTCTGAGCGGATTTCTCCTCCTCGATAGGTGTTTCAGTGCTGGCTGCTGGAGAACTTGTCTTCTCCTTGGTGGAGAGGACACAAGTGTTGGAAGATGCTGTTGCCTTTCTCAGGAGCATCCTGTGACCCACAAACCTCTCACCAGAGCTGAGGCCCCGGCCGCGCAGACGCCAGACAGCAGGCGAACACTGCTCCTTGCCCCCAGGAAAGCCACGCACGGTGCACACCCGTAAGTGAACTCAAGGTACTGCGCTCTGAGCGTGAGAAAACCACCCGCGGCTGCGGGGCACATCTGCAGCTGCCTTCAGCTCCAAGTGGAACTTCTCGGGAGTTGGGGAGGAGGGTATCGCCTATGGAGCTGCCAAAGAAGTCGCTTCAGCCGAGCTGAGTCGTGGATGTGCAGTCGCTTCCAGTGCCACATCGCAACTGTACCTGTGACTACTGCCTGTTCTGGCAGCTCCCTCATGCTGCATTTACTTGAATGATAGAAACATAGAAAGAAAAAAAGAACCCTCAAGGGAGGAAGGAAAGGTCATATAGGAGCACTCAACAGCCTGCTTTCATACAGCCCTTGTTTAAACAGGACTGTGAACTGTTTTAGGTCTTGGTAGGGTAAGCGGATCAGCCCCTCTGAGGGGCTTAGCTTCCCCGGGTGTGTGACATCCAGGAGGCACCCACCCGGCACACTCCCCAAAAGAGACTGTGTTCTGCAGAACATCAGATTCTGGGACGCCAGGGCTGTTTGTACTCTACAGGACCCCAGAGATTGGATTTAGTACATCTTCCCCGCCTCCCCCCCCCCATACTTGGAGAATTTGGCACTACCAAGGATGTCCTGGTAGGAACAGAGAGGCCTCTTGCTCCGGCTACGTCAAAGACATGTGGCGTGGGTAGTCAGGACAACTCCAGTTGTGAACTGGAGGCCAAAGACCTCTCCCAGCCTGTATCCTGTTAATTAAACAGATTGCTCTGTTAATGAGGCACCTCTTGTGCTTGCACAATCTTGCAGCCAGGCCATCTGCTGCTTAAGTTGTGGCAGGGACTGACACGTGGGGGCCTGAAAGCAACCACGCTCCTAAAAACATAGAAATTTATTTCATTCCCAAGCGCAACTGAGCAGCCCACTCCTCAACACACACCATCCCAAAAGCCTCTTCTCAGCTGGATGCTATAAGAAAGGTCCCATCGGTCCTATCTGTAGGAGTTTGCCTTGTGCTTGGGCAGGAAGGTGAAGTTGGTAGGTACAGGTCCCAGAAGCAGCTCACTGCAACAAAAGAGACTTGTTCAGTTCACCACAAACAGCAGGTCCACCAATACCGGGTTGTCACAAAGTCCCTGGTCTACCCAGCAAACAGTGTAGTCAGAAGTATCAGACCAAGTTTCTGCCCCTCTGAAAAATCTGGGAGAAGAGCTGCTGCATGCAACCGCCTCCAAAGGTGCCACGCTCTAACTCTGCTGGAGGGGTGTAGCCTTCAGAGATGGGCACTGCCCTGTGCTCAATGTACGGGGTGTCACCCAGAGTCACTGCCGAGGTGGGTTTTTAGGGTTGGTGACCTGAATAGCAGTTGCACTGCTGGAAATGATGTGCCTAAAATCATCACCAGCCTTTGGAAAGCTCCTCCCCACCTCTCGCTGTGCCGATGCAGAGCCAAAACCCTGCTAGTGCCAAAAATATTAAGGTCAGATCCTAAAATGATGTCAGCCAGTTCTATTGCGATCAGATTTATCCAAGCTTAAGACTTCAACTATTTCACACTTTGGAACCCATATTGTGTTTTCAGTGCAGATGAATTTTCATTATAGTCAAGGAGGCTTAACATATTTCCTGGATGCTGGTTCCATATAGCATCACTAAAACTTTCCGTAAGACATGTCAGCAGAGAATATCCCCTCAGGGCATATAATTGCATAACAAGAGTTTGTGAATCTATGGCTCAAAAGCAAAACAGTCTGTGCCTAGAGAATCCTGCTTCTGGTTAGTGTCCCTTTAAAATAAGCTTTCATAAATAAACCTAAAGTGACTTAAAAAATTTTTCCTACAAGCGTGTGCTACAAGCTGTTGCAAACAGTGCAGGTTACAAAGCTTGGTGGACCCAAAAGCCAGCAGGTTCTGCTTGAAAAAAAAATGGCATTTTAAAAATCCTGATCGAAACTCTGTGTACTTGTAACTTGGTTTTAGGCAGCTGTTCCCATTACTAACAAAACAGATGAGGATTAGCAAAACCAGGGAAGGCTGTAGCTGTGGTCTATTTTTGCTAATCTCCGTTTCCATGAGATGGGAAATAGCAGCTGGCTACGCTGCTCCAACTCTCATTTCAGCTGGCTCCGACTTTGCAGTCGTTTCCCAGCCACTGTCGGAGGACTCAGAGGTGGGGAAAAGCAGTTTCCTGCACTCTGTCGCATCAACTCAGAAATCACATTATGAAAAAAGAGGAAAATGCCTCGTTTTCCTGACTAATTCCACAAGTCGATTGAAAGCCTGTGGGGATGGGAACAGGCTTCCTGCTCGGCATCCGTGTGGACCCAGCGGAGCAAGGTCTATTTGGAGCACGAATGGTTCCAATGCTCGAAAGGCCCCGGACAGCTCATGGCTGCGCTCTCCTTCACTGATTGCTGTGACTGTCCCTGGATGGACAATGTCATGAGAGAGGTCAACTACTTTAGATTTGTGCTGGGTACTTGATGACCTGCTGAGGCAGATAACAGGGATGAGAGATCCCAAGCTCAGTTAAAAACCTTGCTGAAGTGAAGCACTGGTTAACCCTTCCGCTTTTCTGAAAAGCTCTTAAAATTTGTGGGAAGCTGAGATCACCCCACTTTGGAGGGTCCACGCAGGTACAGTGGTTTTGTGAGGCTCTGCAATTTCCTTTTACTGGAAACCTAAAATAATTTGTTACCTTATTTTAATCCAATCATCCACGTTTTGGCTTGCCATTAGTGTCTCCAGATAGTCTCTCCCCATGTAGTAAGGTGGTCGCTCATTGATTTTCTGAGGTAGATGTTCTAATAACCCAACTGGAATATACCTACAATGCAAATATAAATGCTAATGACACTGCGTGCTACTGCTCAAACTGTACAGACCTTCTGTGAAAATGATCCTAAGAGTTAAGGAGAATTACCTGCACAGAAAAGAAAGCCATTCCAGCAGGAACTTCCTGGTTTTCTCGACTCCCTGAGTATCGGACCCCCAGTGTTCAAGACCGTAGCTGGTAAAGTCTTTGAGAATATCAAATCTCTCACTGGAGGAAATATCCCAGTGTCTCTGTTCCTTAATTTCAGTGAAAATCCATGGTTTGATGAGTGCCCCTCTGTAGGTAGACAAAAAGGGCATTGTTATTTACATCACTGTCTGCTTCTGATGATACCAACTAATTTAAAAGACTTCCAGCCCTTCTTGGCAAGGCAGCGTGACTTTAGAAGCTTTCAAGTTTCAATAGGAAGCTGCTGCAAGTTCCCACAAATACAAAGTGACTTCACTGAGTTCCAAAGAACAGTTTCCAAGAGGAAACTCTTCCTGTGTTTTGAGTTTGTTTAGGCTTTTAAAAAATTATTTACTTGTGCATCAATAGAGCCTGGAGAAATAGAAGTGAACAGGGAAATACAGTCACTTGCCTTGCAATCATAATTCCTGAAACACCCGTCTGCATGGCTCGATTAGCATCTTCATAGGATAAAATATCACCGTTTCCTGTGTTAGAAAGGAGGGAGAAGCCAGAGGTCAAAGTGATGCACCAGGGCAAGTCAAAATGAGTGAATCCAGGCATGGGATAAAATTTTGACCGGCTGTAGAGCCTTAGATTGTCCAAACAGGCTGCGTGAATTGTATTTAGAAACTCTGAAAGCTATTCCTGATTAATATTCCCCTTACAAGGAAAGCAAGAACTCTCTCTTCTCTTTGCCCCAATTCCAACCGTTATCCTTGAGATGTAGCTGGGACTGTCCATACGATGGAGCGCAAAGAAGGAAAAGAAACACTGTAAATGAGATGCATTACATACCCTATCTAGCCTTTCCCCTCCTGGCACTGTTCAGTGTTTGTTACAACTGGGCACGGAAGTCCAAGCTCATGGACAGAATGGGGCTGCACGAGAGCTGCTGTGCACAGGGCCCAGCTCACAGGGAAGAGCCCCGAGAAGCTTCGCACAAGAAAGCTGCTGGCCCAGCCCTGGCACGTGCGCTGGGCAGGGGAGGCGGGTGCCTCCTCACTGCTCTTTTGCCCCAAAATTAACTGGCTCCGAAGTGGCTCTGCTGGAGGCAGAGCTGTGCTTAAAGCCAAGCAGGAGCTCACCGCTGGGACAGATGGGCGACCTACAGGCTTCGACAACGCTCCATGGTGTCGTCACCAACAGTACTGATGCTCCAGCCTTTCCCACATACTCAAAGGCCTGACTTCTCTAATAGTTTTAACCAAACACGCAGCGCTTTTGGTCTACTAAAACACGATTTCAGTCATGATAAAATAAGAGAAACGCCTACCAAAAAGAGGCATGGGGCTTGCTATTTTAGCACATTCTGCTATGTAGTCCCAGTCAGCAACCTTTGTGTACCGCTGTTCCCTCGATCGGCCATGAAGCTAGGAGAAGAAAGTGGCAGTGAGACCCTGGACACAAATGCTCTGGAAGAAGCCAAGTGGAATGGAAACACTAAAGAAATTTCACTATTTAAGAGCACTGCAGGAATTACCCCCCTTTGTAATGAATATAAAGCTTGGGAGTACCTTGAACAATGCCTTAAATACAAAAGCATCTGTGTTTCTTCTGTTACTAGCAGAAATCACTAAAAGGGGCCCTGCAACTGGTCAAAGGTGCTTGAAAGAGTCCCTCAGTTGTGGGGAAGAAGGTCAGCACTATATTGTGCTCTAAGCTGAACACAAGCAAAGTTTCCTAGATACCAGGCAACAATCTGCCGTCACATCAAGCATCCCCGTACCGTGACCATGGATGCTCCCCACTCCCGGATCTTCGGGATTATTTTATGAGCCACGTTAATCTTTTCTTGCACCCCAGTGCGTATTTTCACCGTCAGCGGGACATCCAGCACCTGCAGAGAGGGCAGAGTGAGACTGGGCTCAGGCGGGAGCTGCTGCACCAGCTCATCTCCTGCTGCTGGCAGGATGCTCTGACTCACCGAGTTCATCCCTCTGACGATCTGTTCAAACTTGTTGGATCGAGTCATCAGAGCGCAGCCCCCTCCCTGTGGGACAAGAGGTGACACAGTCAAGACTTTATACCTCTTTGCATAGCAAAGAGACTCCTGAAAGCTGCCCTTTACTCATGGGATGCGGGTAAGGCTCAGAGCATCCTAGGTCAAGAAAGGCTCTTGGAAGTTCGAAATAGCACCTTGTCCCCTCCCAACTGCTGCCTACTGCAAGGCACCACTGACAATGAAACGTTCCCTGATGTGTCTACAGGCTACTGGCCTCCTCACTGAAGCATCTGTGAATAAACTGGGAGCTCTGGATCAGACTGACAGGAGCAATCAAGCACTGGGGGATGATGCAAAGGACAGACATTCACTGAGATGAAAGAGACAAAGAAGCCGCAGAACATCTTTTTACCTTCTTGTAGACCAGGTCAATTGGACACCCAACATTGATGTCTACAAAGTCCACTTCAATTGTCTGGTTCAGAAGCTCTGCACATTTGGTCATCGTGTCTGGAAATGCTCCCTCCAGCTGCAGAAAGGAGAATTTGCATGAGCTTGAGAGGCAGCGGAGTTTCCCCTCAGAAGACACGAGCGATCATTCAGCTGCATGCACTCACCTGCACCCCGAAAACATCCTCCGTGTGATGCCGTTTGAGGAGAGCCCACTCAGAAGACTGGCCCTGAAGGAGGTTTGTGCACACAGCCATTTCTCCACAGGTGACGTCCGCCCCAAAGCGCTTGCATATCCTTCGAAAAGGGAGGTTTCCACACTGGAAGACACAAGGGATATCTGACTGTGTGTGCAGCTTGTGATCTGCACGGTTTGTCAGGAGATTTGCTCCATTCCAAACGTGCTGATGAAAAACTTTGGCAAAAGCAGGACTGAATAATCTACCTACTGTGGTCAGTGGAGCCAAATAGAGCTTGCCGTGGATTTCCAACTGGAAAACAACCAGGGATGGGGGAAAACTTGTTAGCAGAGCTGAACAAGCAGTGGCCAAACAGGAGGCAGAGATTCCAGTTACCAGTTTTCATTACCTGCCCAGCCTGAAACTCAGGGAAGCTCAAATATTCCCTGACTGGGCATTGTTTGCATAAAAGAGGGAGAAATTTAAACTGCTCAAGACATTTTCACTGCTCAGCTTGGAGGAAACTCAAAGCAATTTCAGAAATAGAGGGATGCAAGAATAGCTGATGGATGCAGTGACGGAGGTGATGAGGAGCAGAAGGAGGAGGCAATACTGTCCCTCCCTCCACCATACCACCATGCAGACCACACACAAACCAACCAGGCCCAAGTTCTCCTAGCAGATCATTTTCACTGTCACTGACCACTCAGCCTCTGCTCTCCTTCATGTGCAAGGCACTGCCAGCTTCTCCTGGTCTTCACCCCTCCAAAGTTAACACCACAGTTCCAAGCCTCATGTTCCTGCATCCTTTCATGACAGTAATGTTGTCCCAAGACAACCCTGTCCTCTGCTACCTCTCACTCAGCTAAAATATCTCTTGTCTTCCGAAGTACTATCTCAACCACTTGACGGGTACCCAAGAGATGGCAGCCCTCGGCAGAATCTCTCACCACTCACCTTTTTCTTCTCACATGGCCACAGCTTTATAATGTCTTCATCTGTCACAGGGCCCATCGTTTTGATGGGGGAACCCTCCGAGGCATCGGAGGCGCAGCGACTCTCCAAGGCAGCTGGTTTGGGATCTTCTTCCTCCTCTGGCAGCACAGGATGTGCTGGGGCATCCCTGGGGCCCTCCTCAGGTGCTGTGCAGTTGGACACCTCTTGCCCCTCTGCGGAGTTCCCTGAGGTTTTGTTTCCCTTCCCACTATCGCCCTGACATTTGCCCAGATGACGGAGGTACTCGTCAGCCTTCTCAAAGCTGAACTTCTTCTTGCGTAGCCGGTGCTGGAGGTCCTTGGGGAGGTTGTTCCTCACCAGCGACTTCCCTTCCCACTGCTTGGCCAGCTCCATGTTGATGACGTTCTGGTAGCCATCGCCAAGGTGGGCCTGGGCAAAGCGGCAGGTCACACCATAAATGCACTTGCCGAAGGTCGCGAAGAGCACGCAGTTTTGCCCCAGATCAGCTGGTTTCACAGCCATGTATTCATTGATGTCATGAAGGAAGCGGCACCGCGAGCCAAAGTAACACTTCTCTGCACACCCCTTAAAACATGGAAGAAGAAGAGGTTAAAACCTCTACTCTCTGCTTGCTCAGTTTGCCATGCCCGTAGTTTAACGCAACCCAAGCAGTGAGCCCAGAGTCATCCTGTCCCAGAAAGGGGTCTGGTCAGCCACTCTGAGCACCCATCGCTGCCTGGATGCCGCTGGCCTCCCCCTCCCACGGCCAGCAACACTGTGAAAACGCTACTGTTAAATGCTATGAAGAAGAAGATCGCTGGGACATGCTGTGTAGGGATAGTTATTTAGTCACTTGAGGGGATGTTTTAACTCTAGAGTTTCAGAGAAACCAGTATTTTATTTGCCTGCTCCATGCCAATCTGCTAGGAGCTCACAGTGGTGCAGCTCCATCTTTAAGCACCCCTTAGGATATGTTTTCTAGCCTTAAAAAATACTTTCCAAGAAGCAGGGAAGGTCCACGGGAGCCCCAAATCCCTGTGAGACGGAGCCTGGCTGGACAGGGCTGCTCTACCTGCGTCACCGACGGGCACAGCCTGCTCTTCTCATAGTGATTTGGTTTCATACATGGCCTGCTCTTATTCTGCCCACGGGCTCTTTTCCGTTCCCCAGGCTCCTTCTCCTCTCTGCCAGCCTCTCCAGCATCCTCCTGGCTTTCTCCTTCCGTAAGGGGCTCGTCCGACCTCGCTCGCTTTGCCGGTGGCTCTGTCTGGTCGCTGCTCACTGGATCCTCTTCCTCATCCTCCTGACGGGCTTCCTCACTCCCTGGTGCCCCCCGCGCCCTCAGGTACGCGTGGAACTGGTCCTTGGAAGTGAGGAACCTGCAGAGCGGGAGAGGCCGCTGTCTGTGTCAGTGAGAAGGGGGCACGGGAGCCTCGTCCCTCCTCTTTCGGGGGGTCACGGCAGGAGCAAAGGAGGGCAGGAGGCAACGGGCTGTAAGCGCGGAGGCTGCAGCATCCCGGGGAGCATCGGGCTTGTCTGAGGGGCCTGGAGGAATCGAGTTCGCACCGGGAGGGTCACCAGGGTCCTGGCACCCACTGAGTGGGGGTAGACACGATGGATCGGGCACCCAGCGCGGGAGGGGACACAGGAGGGTCGGGGCTCCCACCGCGGGCGACAGGAGCGCTC
>VZSV01000338.1:377889-397159 GCA_013398735.1 Nothocercus julius
AGCCCTCCGAAGGGCTGTGTTGCCCCTCCTCTCTCTTGCCCCAGGATGTCTTTTGCACCAGGCAACATTTGCTGAATTTGGCTCCAGAGAGTCTGAGACAGGCTCACAAGTTGTCCAGCCGTAAAATTGCTGGGCTATGGAATCATTTAATTTTAAGAACAGGGTGAAGACTTTTTTTTTTTTTTTTTCTTTCGTAGCTTAAGTTTATGGCATTGCTGTGTCCATTCCTGTTTATAGGTAAGAACACAGTCCCCCAAGCCCTGTGGAAAAGCTCAGCCCTCCGAAGGGCTGTGTTGCCCCTCCTCTCTCTTGCCCCAGGATGTCTTTTGCACCAGGCAACATTTGCTGAATTTGGCTCCAGAGAGTCTGTCTTGCTGTAGCTGCCTTTTCTGCTACATGTCTGCAAATCATCAATATTCATGTGCTTTGTCGATTTGGAGCCTCCAAAGGGCTCTGGAAAGCTGGAGCTGGATGCAGGGCTGGAGAAGTCTTTGCTGTGAGGGGTCTGGGAGCAGCAGGCTGTGTGTTTGCCACGAGAGGGGGGTATGAGCCTGCGGGAGGAGTGGGTGCTGAGGGCACTGCAGCTCTGGCCCAGGTGCATGGATGGGTCCTAGCGATGGCAAACTGGGTGCAACACCCTCCACCTTCCCCCAAAAGCTTCGTGTTCTGCTCCAGGCTGTCGGGATTGCCGGTGGGGGAGGAGTTGCAGAAGGTGCCTTTATCTCGCTCAGCAGACCTTGCAGCAGCTTCATCCCATTTTCCCAGTGAAGGATGGGCTGACGGTGGATTAAGACGTGGCGAGGCCGGATAAGTGCAGGCAGGCGGTTAAGTGGTCTGGTGTTTAGCAGGAGTTGCAGCACCTGCAGCGAGGCAAGTGGTGAGGCAGAAGCTCATTTGTCAGGCAGGGTTTGATCCTTCTTGCTTTCCCTCAGTGTCTCCTTCCTGCATGACCTTGTGTGTGTGGAGTCTTAAGGCAGTTCATTTCTCCAAGTCCAGTCAGGATAAGGATTTTTTTTTTGCCCTCTCTCCTTTTGACTGGCTAAACATCACTTGATGGGATAAAGAATGCAGTGAGGGACGTTAATTAGGAATTCCTCTTCTTTTCTGGGAGGGTAAATGCTTAAAATCTTGGACTCAGCTTTGGAATCTCCTTTGATCTAAAACTATATGTGCTATTGTGATTCTAAGGATTTTTCATCCAACAAACCACCTCAGAACAAGGCCTCATCTCATGGGAGGACTTCGAATGGGCTCAAAAACCAGTCTATCTGTGAACTACCCATGAACTTTCCTTCTCATTTAAACTTCCTATTCCTTTTCCCAAGCTACTGCCTGTATCAATGGGGCAGTAACTGTATGGGGCTCACATGGTGAACTGGAACTTGTTCAGGTGAGAAATAAACCTGCCCCTAGATAGGAATGGGTTTTCTAGCCCTGGTAGTGTCCCAACTTTGGTAACCAGCCATGGGAGTGTGGGGAAGTATCCCAACTGCTCCCCCAATGAAGAATTACCAGACTGTCCTTTGAGTGTGAAGAGAACATTAGGATGTTGCCTGTTCTTCCAGCAACACAACAAGAGGTAGAAACCCCAAAACACAATCACAGTCATGAGTCTGTAGAGGCTCTCTAGGTATTCCTGGTGGAATCAGAATTGGGAGTCCTTGATTTAGTCGAAGTTCTGGTTTTCCCTCCTCTATGCAGCAGCCTTTTGCCTCTTATGGCTCTGCCTCCAAGCATGTTTTACTGTATGGCCCTGCAGTTTGTGGCACAGCCTCCTCATTTTGGAGGTCAAGACACTCATTTAATGTAACCTAAAGCTGTGGGATTTTGCCTTCCCCACTTGTGGCTCTTTACTCAGGATGTGAAAGCTTGGGAGCAGGTCCAGGGTCCATTACTTGCTGTGCAATCGCAGTGTTTGCAATTTAACTCTTCTGTGAAGTATACTTTATGCTCTCTCTACTGCACCATGATGAATGATAGTCCCCAATCCTAATCTATCAAACGTATTTTCAGAACTGCTCAACTGGAAAAAGAGACAGAGCGCCTTGTTAAGTGGCAGCGCTCCCAGGAAGGAGGGCAACCAAAAACCTCTTCCACAACACCACTGTTTGGTAGTGAAACTGGCTCCAGGTGGATGCAGAATCCTAATTGCTGCACCAAATCAGACACTCAAATGGCTACTCGGAAAGGAGAAAAGCCCCAGATGATAAAAGCTTTGTCGATCAGGATGGAACAAGGGTCTTGTGCTTTGTGTGTGCTCGGTGTGGTGCTCCAGACCAACAAACAGGATTCCTACATTTGCCTCTCCTAAACTGGGTGATCCCGGGAAAATCTTAATCCATTTTTTTTTTCTCTGATGTGGCCATGATTTATTTTTCCTGAGAAGGGATTTGGTTTTTAGAATATATCAATTAAGATAGAATCTGAAGCTGTTCCACACAGGGCATTGCTTGGATGAGTGTCTTGATTTATTTTGTTAGTTTTTGTTGGTGTTGACATTGTTGACACATCCATTAGGATATGTACCAAGGAAAATGAGGAGGAGAAGGGCTAAACTAAAGCAACTTTGCCTTTTGAAATGTCCATTAATCTCCATTTATACAAGGACTTTTTTCCCCAAAGCTTGCAATTAAAGCATGGTCTAGTTGACCTAGTGTGTTGTCCTCCACCCTTTGAGTTAGTGCTTTGACATAATGTTCTGATTTGGATTCTTCTGCTGACTTGGGGCTTGATGGGTTTGTTTGGGACCTTTTTTGAGATCTTAAAAGCATCTTGCAGTGTGAGAATTGTGCCTGTCCTTGCCTGGACATATGGAGCTGTTTATGGGTCATCCTTTTGCATATTCTCCATATGTGCTTCAGATACTGCATATTTTGGCTCTAGCCCATCATCACCACCCTCTGACCAAGGCTCATATCCTAAAGCACAGACTGTGTTGTCACTGAGCAGGTCCACAGGAGCTCTGCAGAATATGCGCATGTTGGAATAAAGTTCTTTTTAAGTGAAGGGAATTGTTTTCTGCCAGTTGAGCTTGCTGCAGTCATTTGGAGCAGGACGTGTTGAGTGTGTGGGCCAGGGCAAATGTGCAACCAGGAGGGCCAGGCTGGGCAGCCAGGGATTACGCTAATTTAGGCTTATGTGGAGCTGATGTTGTAGCCACTCAGGTTTAAGCATCCTGCTTTGACCTACCTCTATGCCCAAACTCACCAAGCAAATCAGTACCACAAATGAAATAGGAACCAAGGAGTCCTGATCCTCCAGGTGTTGCATTTTCTCAAGATAAATTATTAGCAAGCCTGACTTTCCTCTGGTGTCTTGGGACTCTGGCTGGCAAGCATAATTAACAAGGGCTGGGGTTTGTAATTCCTGGCACAAAACAGCATTAATGGATTTGTTCAGTTCCCTTTTATCAGCCTTCCCAGACTGCCTCTTATCTTATTACTTTGGGGAGGGCTGAGATGGGATTAAAAGAACGTGAAGGGCTGATAAATGGAGATAGAAACCAAAGAGCTGGGAGCAGATCAATACGGGTCCATCATCAGGAACTGCGGAGCGCTTGCAGGGCTAATTGAATGGACCGCAGGAAATCAGGGACCCCAGCACAATGTGTCATGGCAGTTGCGAAGCCTTTTGGGCTGTGTGGAGTGGGAGCATATGTGAAGGCATCCAGCATTTTGCTTCCCGCAGAGCATCCCTGCATTTATGTTTTCCTGACTCCCTGATTTGCCATAGTGCTGATTAGCATCTTGGCTGGGTGAAACTTTCCCAGGAATCACTCTAAAGAGTTATTGGTGCCTCCAGAAGAGGTATGTAAAGAAGGCAGTTATGCTCTTTGTGCTTTTCTACCTGCAGAGTTTTACTGGTTTTTGGAACATGTCAGTCACTGCCTGAGCAGGAGCTGTGGATGCAGCTTGGGTCTGGAGGAAGGAGACAATGGGCTATGCTGCTGTTTGATGTGGGGCTAAGGATGCAGAACATCGAAACTCTTGCAAGCTGTCTAACATCCGAGATTACCAAGGGAAAGGAGACCAGGACTTGAGAGAGCAGGTTTCTCTGTACCTGGAGCAATACCACAAGCACGACCTATATCCTAAATGCTTGTCAAGCTCTGCCTCCTTCTGCTTTCTTTCATTTCTTTATTTTCAGGGATTGAAGAGGAGGTGTATGCTTAGGATGGGGTCGGGTGTAGGCAGCCTTGTTTTCTTCTTGTCCCTACAGAGGGAAGCACCAAATCTCTCTGCCTTCTGTTGCTTCTCCTGGGCTTAGTGAGGCTCCTAGCCTGTAGGGTGGTGGGAATAGGGCAGTTCTGATTTTATTCTCTGCCTGCTGGGGTCAGCATGACAAAAAACTTTGTGATGGACATGGGCACTGAGTAATTTCATGTGATAGTGCTGTATTTTAGCCAAGCTTTGACACGAGCCCAGCCACAACTCGGAAAGCAGCTTCTCAAATTGGCTCCTGGAGCAGAAACCTTGGCCCTCTCTTACTGCAAACCAGTTCTTTCAGTTCAGCTTGGGAGCTCTAAAAAGCATCCCAGACTCCCCTGAGGCCCCCTTTTCAACATGGGCTCTGCTGTCCTTCACTCGTTTCCCCACATACTTTCTCAGGATTTGGTTCCCAGGCACCCCCAGCAAGAACCTGAGAAGGGGTTTTCTCTTCACCTGATGCTGGTTGTGCATCCCTGCTCAGTCTCTTTCTCCTCCCTTTTGTCTCTCCCTTCCCCTGCTTCCCTCATTTAATTTGCCTGTGCTTATTTTGAATACAAAGCTCCTCCATCACAGTGTTTACAGTTTGTAAAGCCTTGGGGCCATTGCTTATTCTCCTTCTTATATCCCTACTTAACTGTTTTGGCTCCCCATGCCCTTTCTCCGCTTCCAAAGTATCCAGGATGAATCACAGTCCCTGTCCCCAGCTGTCTGCTGCATAGTTCCCATATCCCAGCAACCCGGTTCCCAGACACTGAAGGAGCTCAGTCAGAAAGTCCTTCTCTTTCTCATCCCTTAAAAGCTCCTCTCTCCAGAGTTGGACACAGTTTTCTTTGCCTCTCATTTTAGCTGCTCCCTATTTCTACTCCTTGTGTTTGTCATGCCTCCTACAGCAGGAAGGGCCTGGTGCTCGTATTTCTTCCTGGATTTCCTGGAGTCTTTGCTTGGTGGAAAGTTTCCTTGGGCCTTTGCAAATGGAACTGAGGCCAGGAGTTCCTGGGAGATTCAGAGGTGCTCTCTGGGAAAGGAGAGAGACCTGGAGAGGTCTTTACTGTTAGAGAGGATCATCATTTCACCCCACTCATTCGCTAAAGGGGTTTCTGTTGAGAGTGAAGCTCTACAAGCCTCTCTCGAGCCTCACAACAAGCCTCGAACAAGGTCTATCTCTTCTGCACAGTGCTCAGGAAATATTGAGTTTGGGTTGGATAAACAGTGTGGACATTCCCCCTGCCAAGTCCAGTGCTCAGAGCATCTCCGTGAGCTTTGGAAGCTCTTGCCTGACTTGGTGCTGGCCCTGGGCTGATCTGCCTGGCACCAAGTTAAATGTTACCAGTTTGCCTTGTATCCAATTTTCCATATCGACTTCTGCCATGGTTTCCCCATGTCTCTTCCTCCAAGTAAGCTGGTCAGCTCTAGAGCAGAAACGCCCTGGTTCCCATTTTTGCAGGAATCCCCAAGCCACATTCTCTGTCCAAACAAGTGAAGTGAAGGAGCTGGTGTTTGCCTGCCAATAGGGACTGAAGTGATGGACATGTGTACGGTGAGCAGAAGGGTCAAGTGAGATCAGGGATGTGGGCAGCAGAGCCCTGTGCTTTGGTCTGACATGGAGCAGGACCAAGTCATGGATCCTGGTGTTAGAGAAAAGAGTGGATGAGTTAACCTGATGGAGCAGTACCAGAGCATGGCTGGAGCCGTAAGAAGCCAGAGAGGCAAGAAGTGCCAAGTCTCTGCTGTGGAAGAAGAGTGAGGGCAGCCAAAGGGCAGGGAGCGTTGAACTTATAAACAAGGCAGGGGCCAGGAGAAGAAATGGCAGAGGTGACTCAGCCCAGCAAAGCCCTCCCTGGTTAGGGCACCACAGCGGGACCCAAGCAGGTCTATGCAAGCCAGGGCAGCTCTGCACTTGCTCTGGGTGGCTGTTTGGCATCTAGATTGGAGCCTCTCTCCCCAGGCTGGGTGCATGGGGAGACCTCAGGCAGCTGCGCTGAGGTGAGGACACCATGTCAGAAATCTTTCCAGTTGGGTCAAGCGGGGTCCCTGGGGCTGCCTTGCAGCGCAGGTGAAGGCTGCACCCATGAGTGAGGGCTGTGGAACAGCAATGCACCCTTTCTACTTGACCTTGGCTGCTTTCTTGTGGTGGAGAGGTTCTCACAGACATCACATCCCACTGCTGCTGCCTGTGCTCCCTCTCGTCGACGTCTTATCCTGAGAACATATGCGGCTGACCCGGTGCTGGCAGGAGGCAGAGCTCAAGAAGCACAAGGTCCCGTTTGTCCCAGTCCTGTTCACGGGAAGCTAGGACAGCGGCAGGCAGGGAGGACAAGCCAGGCCAGCTCAAAATAGACTCCTTGTCAGAGTTTTCCACGAGTCCTCCAAGACTCCTTATCTCCCCACTGCTGTTCTTGTGCAGGATGAATCGCAGATGGAGCAGCCTCGACAGGCAGCGTTACTTCGGTCAACCCAAAGCTTCCTGTTGCCTGTGCAGCTATTTGAGGTCGTTATCCCAAGGGGCCTCTCCTTTAGCAGGAGGACTAATTGGGTGGGAGTGAAACTGGCCCAAGAGTAGAAGAGGGGAGCAAGAAACCGCCTTTGGAAACAGCAGCTTTAGCCGAGTGTTGGCGTATGGCGTAAGCTGTTAAAAAAATGCAGGCAGCTGGAGTGGGGGCAGTAACCTGTTTTTGTTTGGGGTCTGGAAGAGGGTCTAGTACCTCTCACGCTGTAATATCAGAGCCATGACTTCCTTTCAAAATAAGTGTGTTCCCTCTAGGAAGCAGGCAAGTCTGCTGCTTTGTTGTTGGGAAGAGTGGCCCTGCTTCCTGGGCTCTTACAGAGCATGCTGTGGAAACTGGGACCTGTTTCTGTGCTCAGATATCACCAAGCCATGGGCTTGTTTCTAGCCCAAGGGAAAGTTCGGCAGTGAGACCTCATGATACTTTCTGCAAGTACTTTCCTCACCAAGTAGGATTTTCTTAGGGCCTTAATGAGACATCTGGGGACAATTAGTTTTCTGTTTTATTGCATGCCTGTCCTTTCCCGTTAAACGTGGCATGCTGGAGCAGTACTGGTTCTCCAGCCCCATCCTGGGAAGCGGGGAGGGAAGGCAGGAGGTGCCGTGCAGAGCTTTGCTCCCATCTTTCTCCCTTCCTGATATTCATTGCTGCTCTGTGCCTTGTGTCCGTACGGAGTCCCGATCCAGGCATAATCTCACCCAAGTCCGGAGGCAGGGGAGGATCTGATCCGCAGCGCCCAATCCTGCTGTGACCTGTTGCTCTCAGACAAGTCCTGAGATTAAGTTGAGCCTGCTTCCCACCCGCAGTATCCTGAAGTTTCCTGCAGTAAGAGATTACAGAGAGGATTAAATAAAAAGCTCTGCTGCTGCAGTAAATCATGTTTTTCACGGCTTCAGGCTATGCAAAGAGAGGGGAGACCGCACAGGCCAACATTTCCCATGGACTACAGTGTTGCTGACCCCAATTATTTCCAAGTGATAAATCATCACTTCTCCCTGATCCATCATAAACTACTGGATTGTGTTAAAAGCCAAGCAGCCTTGAGGAAAAATAATAGGTGTCCTTTTTCATTGCCATCGTTCTAGGACTTTTGGGGTAGTGTTTCTGAGGTTTTCTCTACAACCACAAGAGTTTAAAAGCTTCACTCAGACATGTGTGATCACAAGCAACTGAGGCTTTGAGATATATGCTGAAAGTCATGAGACCACGGCGTGTTTGTAAGGGCTTCCATCACCAGGAGCCATTAGCTAAAGGAGGTCTTTCCTCAGAGGACTTCAGTGATAACTTAGCACAGAGTTGCCATTATTTTTGTTCTATTGAAGGGGAAACTGAGGCTCAGAAGGGTGATGTTCCTTGGCCCATGAGGTCCCAGTATCCAGACCAGTACCTGTACTGGTGGAAATGCTAGTTGTAGCAAAGGTGGGACAATACTCAGTGCCAGGAAGCACCAAATGGAGAAGGTAATGCTGGACAGCTGCCTTATTGTGATTGCTGAGAATGAAGCTTTACATTTTAGGCAAGTTGATGATCCCTTCCTTTAATTAATCAACCAAGACATGTGGACCCACAAAAAACACTCTAACAAATGGGTTAGACATCCTGCAAGGAAGAAAGGGAAGGACCATTGAACGATTCTCCTGAGAATGCCAAGGCTTTTTTTTTTTTTTTTTTGTGTCTTTTATTTTCCCCCTTGTAGTTCACTTAATCAGTTAATGGTTTTTGCTGACAGACATTTATCAGGCTGAACATGCTTTCCCTGGTCTTGGAAAAATAGAAATCTTTACTCCTGGCTCCAATAAAAAATACAGCGCAACATCCCTGAGTGAGCTAGTCTGAATATCAATCCTTCTCTTGGCATCTCAGCTCTGGGAGTCGTTAAGAGGAGAATGGCAAAAACAGAAGGCAGAGCCACCCAAGGTTAGAAGCAGGCCTGATTATTATTATTAACTCCTTCTCTTTTTTTTTTTTTTCAGACAGAAATTTCATGTGTTTAATGAGCTAAGGGGTGCAGCGTGCTAACAGCTCTCTGCAGGGCTGCAGCAAAGCTGCCCCAGCGCAGCTCCCAGTAATGTGTACGAGTCCTGTACTGGTGTGGGAGAGGATTTTTGGAGCAAGTACCCAGTAGTGTACTGTGATCTGACACTCTTGTGTCCACATGAGGCTGCACAGTCACCTCTGTCGCAATGTCCAAGCTCCAGCATCATCACCGTGTTGCCCATCAGGAGAAATTTCACCAAAGCCAAGGAGGCTCCGGCTTGTTAGTGACCTACTGCTCTCACTGCGCATGCTTCCCTCCCTGTTTCTAGAGCAATCCATCCTCTTACTTATATTGCTTGCCATCCTACAGTTTTGATTTGCTCCTATTTAGAATTTGTTCCCAAGTTAGGATGTTGAAAGCTGCCTCCCCAAAGCTGCCTTTGAAACTGCTGAAACTGCTGCTGGCTGTTGAAAGCTGCCTTCCACTGGATCTGGATTCAACACAACTTTCAGCCCTGTCTGCTGCAAGTGAAAATCAATGGAGACAACTGTTTGGATTAACCAAACGTGGCCTTACCAAAATATCTGTTAAGCACGGCTCAGGAAAGCAAAACATCCAGGGTACGTTCAATTGTGATGTTGGATTTATCATCAAGGCAACAACCCGTAACTTGCAAGATGCCGCTCCACACTGTAAAGGTGGTTAGACATTCTTTCCATGGCTAACGAGAAGGAAGATTAATGAGCTCTTCCATCCTCTCTGGCAGTGCTGGCAAATATTAGGATCTTGCTTTTTTTCTTCTTTGAGGGCTTGATGGTTCTGAAAATTTCTCAAGTGAAATTTTACGACGAGTGCCTGCTGCTTTGTGATTTTTGTACATCTGGGGAGTCCAAACAGGTTTACATAAGCCCTCACTTGCTCTGTATAAATTTATGTATAAACATATATTAAACATATTTTATATATACCTAATGTATATGTGTGTATAGACTAAAATGAAATCAACTCCTCTTTTATTGCTCAGGGCTGGGGTCTGCAAATTCACTTTGGTGAGTATTTCTTGCCAGACGTTAGCTGTGAATTATATTTGGAGTAAGATTTTTAATTAAATTGGTGTTTGTGAGCTGCTGGGGGGGCTTTGGCCACTATCTTGCCGAGGAAATAAAATGACCTCATTTGTGAGAGCCGCAGGGTGAAGGAAACCAGTTTCCATCCTGCTTGGGTTGCGAGGAATCTGCAGAGGAACTTGGTGTTCCCGAAGGAGAGGGCATTATTGATATGACAGTCCCATGGCCTTGGTTTGGGAACAGGCAGGGAGGGCTGGAACCAGAACGGACCTCCCTTGACATGGGATTAGTCCTGCTGTAATAGCCTGGGTGTAGCAGCACTGCGCTGTTGAGGATGGACAGTTGCAGCAGGGTCTAAGGTGGAAATTTCAGTCCTAGCAATGAAAGTGGATCCTCAGCGTGGGATAAATCAGAGCATCTCCACCAAAACTAACTGAGCTCTGGTGATTCACACCTGGTGAGGATCTGTGCTGTTGTCCTGGGAGATGATAAAAATGATCCTGGCCCTTCCAGCCCTCCTCTGCAGTGATTGCTGCCTGGCTTTAAATAAGAAACAGGCCCAGCAGCTCTTCCAATTTACCCAGCATTTCTCTCTCATGAATCTCTAAGCATTTTTTCTGCCGGCTCAGGAGTGTTACGAACTAGCAAATCTTCAGCAATGCATTATTCAAAGCGCACTGGCTCTCGCTGCAAAACTTCATTTGTGGTTCATAGGTTTGGGCTGTAACTATTGTATTTAAATTCCGGGCAGATTTGATTCCCTCTTGGGGAACGAATGCTAGATCATTACCTCCCTGCTAGGAAGTAAGCGCTGGCTGCACAAAGCCATGCGCAGACCCTGGCCTCAAGTCTCCTGGCTGCTCTTGCACTGCTCAGATAACAGCTCTGCCCCTTGGCCACGTGCTCCAGAAACCTGCTGAGATGTTGACACACTGCATCCGTAATAGCTTCTGGATGGCGTGAGAGGACAGAGGACTGGTGAGGAGAGGATCCTGGGCTAAGGATTGGTTCATCCTTCCCTTGTTCCCAAAAAAAAAAAAAAAAAAAGAGATTTTGATAGGTTAATGAAGGTCCGACCCTCAGTAGAGGAAACCACCATGAAGCTGGCACTGTCTCCAGGGGTTCCTGACCAACACAGGCCCTGCAGAGTCTGCCTTGGAAAAGTGCTTAGAACTCACCAGGGAAACTAGTCTTGGTGAATTATTTCAACTGCTGCAATCTCTGTGGGTGAGGCTGGGAAAACCTCAGGTTTTGTGTCAACCAAATCAGGAGTCTCTGCACAGCCATCGGCACCTGATGGTCTTAGCCATGTTGAAATCCGGGTGTTTGGGGAAAAGCAGCGTGAAATTGGTCATGAAGCAGAGTGATGAAGCACTGGGTACCACTTGTCCTTGCTGCTGTGGAAAATGATGGTAAATTACCCCAAAAGTGAGGGATAAGTGCTACAGTTTGGAAACTACAGGAATCAATGACCCAAACCCCAGCAGATGCAGTTTGTGACACTGCTTAGCAGGGCTCTGAGCTGTCAAAACAGCACAGACCCCTGGCCTGCAAGCCTTGGGGTGATTTCTGCTTTGGTTTCTTTTAACAAATCTCTGCGGTTCTGTGCTCACACTGTGCAGTGAGGGGCGCACGGTTCAAAGCCAAGATAAATAGTCTTGGGGTCTGGCCAGGGTGCTAGGAAAACAGAGAGCACAGCAAGTAATTTGGTTAATCCGTTCAGACACGACCATTAGCCCGTCAGTGCTTCCTGCGAGCGAGGCTCAGCCGCAGGCGGCCTGGACAGCAGCAGGTTCAGCACAACCTGCGGGGCTTTGCGGAGCCACCGCGCTGCCCCGCAAGGCCATGTACCCTTGGGCACTGTCCCGGAGCCAGGAGCGGCAGGGCTGGGGGCAGGAAAGCAAAACTGCTTTCTCGTTCTTGCTGCGCTCCTAAAGAAGAGGTGGCTGCTCGTTTTGAGACCTGGGACAGCAGGCAGCTTCCCCAAGGCCCTGACTGTGGTCGAGTTGATGTGATGTGTTGGTACCTGTGAGGAGTGGGATGAAGGAGGAGAGCCTGGACCTCTAGCCAACCTACCATTCACAGCCCGTTGCGTTTTGCTCGGTGCTGGATGTCACTGTTCCCACTATGGCAGTAATATTCCTCTCCTGTGCTTGATTCCCATGTATGTCAAAGTGTATTTACACTGCTCTGGCTGCATATGTAGGTGTGAGCAGGATCTACAGCTAAGAGCATTCAACATCTTTGGCTGAATGAGGTGGTTCCTGCAGCAGCAGCAACAGCTCAGTCAATCCTTGGAGGGAAATCTTGTAATAAGCAAAAAAGCCGGATAATCCAACATCACCTTGAGAAACATTGCTGAGGTGTTCAGCTCCCTTGGTTCTCAGAGGAGAGGGAATAATCAGAGGGAATAATCCTGGAAACAAGGGGCCTCTCTGAGAATCTAAATTAGAGCCCGTCCTGTAGAGCACCTCTTCATTTTTTATTTATGTTTCTTTTTCCTTTAGCAAATGTCTTCAGCTATCGTCTCTCCTATTGGCACCTCAGGAATGAAGGAGAGGGAATCCTCACCTGCAGAAGGACCTCTTCCTGGCTGGCTACCTTCTCTGCTCTTTGCTGGCTTTGTGAAGCAACAGTGTGTGGATGCCAGCCATCAAACAGCATGGTGAGACTGGGTTCTTGAGTGTCTTCTCCCAGTGCAGCTGATTTTGGGCATGCCAAGACCAGCCCCTCTGCCCTGAGTCCATACATAACAGCTCACTTTGGCACAGAAACAACTCCAGCTAATGGGAAGAACAGCTTGTCTTGCACGCATTAAAATGGTTCAGATCTGAATCTCCTCACCCCTGGGGTACTGTCACTTCCCTATCCATCAGCACTTCCAAAATTTGTATTTCGTGCCGTGTCGCTCCCTCCGGCAGGGTTTATCGCATGCCAGAGGATGCCTTTTGCATGTAGGGTGATGTGCTGGCTACAGCAGGGTGGAACGCAACCCCGTCACATCTCCTCGTACGAGCGCCCTGCCCCGTGCACAGATGCCTCTCTGCAGTCACGCGGGCCACTGGTACTCGATGGACCACGCACTGGGGAGCTCTGGGTGTGCCAGAGGCCTGCAGAGCTACAGATAACACCAAGTCCAGCTTCAAAACACACAGAGGGAAGTCTCCAGCTGGGAAAAGACAAACTTACTCTGCTGAATGTTTTAGGTCCAATTCCTCAGCTAGTGCAAGCAAACAAGCGTCTGCTCACTTTAATCCCCATCTGCACTGAGCAAGGAGGTTGCCGTTCATCATCCAAAGACTGTTTTTGTAAAGGAAGGAAAGTAAAAACCAAGATAAATCTACTACTAATGGTGAATCCTTGGAGAAAGCCAAACACCGCTCCGGGAGCTGCACTGGCGGTGAGCTGCTGGCAGCGTCCGGGCGGCCCTCAGCAGCCGGCTCCAGAGCACCCTCCGGAGCCTCCCCACATCCTGCCCACACAAGGCGTCTCTGAGCTGGCCAAAAACGGGCCGCTGGGGCTGTGCAAGCAGCCAGGTCCTCCGCACTCTGCGGGCTTCCCCCAGATGCACTCGGGGCTTTGCTTCTACCCGAGTTATCCGCACGGAGCGCGGCAGCTCCGAAAGCGCACGTGCTCCCCAAGCCGTGCGACATCCGGCTCGTCCGGACCGCCATGCTCCAGCACGGTTGCCAAAAGAGATGCAGGACAGAAGTAAAAAGGTGCTCTGGCTCATCGTTACTCTAAGTTGCCAATTCACCACCTGGGCTGGATCAGGCACTTGTATTAGGCTCATCTCCATGGAGATTAAACCCTGCTGCCACTCCGGCGGATCAGTTGGAGAGCTCTGCTGGCAGCGGGGCACCCGAGGATACGGAGAAGTTTCGCTCATGCTGCCTGCCAAGTCCAATCGGGATCTTTCCACACTAGCTCCTATCTGTTGGCGGCACTCGAGAGTGGACAGACCTGCTCTTCCTCCGGCGCTCCAGGGAGGAATAAACATTTTACGAATCTCTTGCACTGATTTAAGAGTGGAAAGAATAACTGGGACAGTGAGTTGCAGTCGTCTGGAAAGAAGACGACTTGGGGAGCAGCTCGATGCGCACGTGGAGGTCACGGAAGGGCTATCACACCACTGGGCTCTTTCTGAGTGCTTGAGAAAACTCATTTGGCTGCACCCAAAGGAACAGCATACAGCAGCCTTTACATCTTCAGCCCGTCATGGTTGGCCTCTCTGCTGGGGCAGAGTGGCTGCGTTTCTATTCCAGGTGGTTTTCCTTGCATTTCCCTGGCCACAAGGGCAGAGGACTTCCCTAGGCTTTGCACGCAGAGCTCCACTGGGGATGCGCTGAGTTTTCACATTGCAAAGCACCGTAAATCACAGCCCAAGCAAGGCTGCCTCTGGCTGCACGTAGAAGGCTCCGAGTCCGCAGTCACTGAGCTGCTGCACAGTAGCTCCAGAGAAGTGATCTGTGGATTAAGTTTCCAGGAACTGGCGGGGCCCGACTCAGTTTTGAGCCACAAATTCACCCGATTAAAAATAAACACACAATCATACGCAGGCTGTGCTCGGCCACAGCTGATTTTTATCGACCCTGGCTGGGTGTCGGGAGGGAAAGAGCACTCAGCTAGAGTCGCTCTCTCCCCATCCCCAATCCGTGCTGCCTCAGGAGGATTTGGGAAGGAGAAAGTTCGAGTCAGGGCCTCTGTGAAATTCTGGCTGCTGGGAGATTTTCCCACCCGTTCATTAGGCACACAGCGCATGTAAGTTTATTTCCAGAGATTTTAAGGGCTGAAAGGATCATTGTATCTGTCCGCTGCAATATCCAGTTTCTGCAGGAGCTTCAGCGTGCTGCGTGCGAAGCAGGCGAGCACAAACCCTTGGGCTACTGCAGGGCGAAGGGGGCTCTGCCACGCTCCCGTTTTGCATCCCCCATCTGAAGTCTGGACATGCCACCGCTGAGCTAAAAGGAGGGACCTCTGTGGGGTGTCTGCAGGGTTGACCTTGCAGGACGCTGCCTCTGTACGGATGCTTTGCGCCCTGGCCCTGTTTAAGTGCAATGTTAAGAGCAATGCTTAAGATCAAACAGTTCGATTCCTGCACACTGTCCTGCCCTCTGCCTCCGGACAGCGATGGACGTGGCCTCGGGAAGCGGGAGCCCATCCGGGCTGTGGTGGCGGGGAGATGCTGCGGCTGACGAGCTGCGTTGCCAGCTCCCGGTGAAGGCGCCGCGGCTCCCGCGCGGCCCTGCACAGCCCGCCCCGGGCAGCAGGGGTTATCGGATCAGGGCGGCTCCTCTCTAAGATGGAAACTTCTCCTGCGGCCAGAAGTGAGCGGTCTTGGCTGGCGTCCCTGCTCCCTGTCACTGAGCCTTGCCACCTTCCAGGGTTCGCTTTGTTCGCAGAGAGCCTCAGATAAGCGTCTTGGCAGGGGCGCTGTGCTCTGCCGTGCCATTCGCGAGGCTTGAGGCGGGTTTTATTTTTATATTAACCTCTTGAAGCCCTCTGGAAAGCACCACTTGGGCATTGGGCCTGGTACCGGGATGGCAAACCCAGCTCCATGCCCGCGGGCAGCCTTGGCATCGCCACCGGGTTCAACTCGCTCCGTGGACCCCTGCCCGCGGCCGTCCCAGCTGGGCAGCGCAGAGGTGACCTCGAGCCCACGCCGAGGCTTCGAACCAGCTCCCGAGCTGCAGGAACCGCTGCCGCAGCCACGAGCGCACACGCCTGTGGAACGCCAGCAGCAGAGTCATTTTATGCAGCCATGTGTTCCACCGCTTTTTTCCTGGATAATCTTCACGGCCACATAAAATATGCTGGAAAAAAAAAAAAATTTAAAAAAAAGTATCTCCCTGGATTGCTGATCCCGTAGCTCCTTTCTGCTCCTTGCTCAAGTCGCTGTTGGAAACAGCAGCACATCCGCTGCAGTGAGGAGCATCCCAAAGGGAGCTGCCGCTGGCCCGCACCGGGTTTCCGAGCTCAGCGTTTGGGCGGCCGGGAGAAGGGATGTGGCTTTCCAGAGCATCACATGGAGTTTCTATGTTAAAAAAAAACAAAACAAAATAAAACAGAGAACAAAAAACTCCCACATTTCTGTCTGTTTCACTGAGACAAAAGGTGAAATAGCCTGCGGGAAAACCATTCGTCGCAGGTTGGGAGAAAGGAATGAAGAAGGTGGGCCAGGGATGGTGGCATCTCCAAACACTTCTCCGAGCCAGCAGCTGCGAAGGGAAGTTTGGCCCCGGCAAAATCCCTCTTGACGTCACCAGGACCCCAGCCAAGAGCCCCCGGTGAGGGTGCCGTGCCAGCGCGTGCCCCGGCGCCAGGAGGACGTGCTAGACAGAGCACGCTTTGTGTCGCGCCCGGCCCGGGCTTGCCTGGCCAGCAGCAAGGGTCTGCGCCATCCGGGTTCGCTGAGATCTCCAGGAGGTCACTCCAAAGAAGGAAAGGCGGAAAACCAATGGGGAAATCGTGGGCATGAAGAGGTGAGATGTCCCTACAGACCATGCTGAGAAGGGTTTGCTTGGGAGCTCAGGAAGGCAGAGTTGAGGAGCCCAGTGGAGGGGACATCGTCTTCTGGCAGATGGAGCCAAGGTCACATCTCCACAGCCCCAAAGAGCAGCCCTTGCTGCTCTGCTCACAGGAGATGCTGGGACAGGGACCCACAGTGCCCGCAGCTCCTGCACCGCGTCCCTGCCTCTGGGGTGCTTCTCTCCTGTCTCTTTTCAAGGCCCGGGGGATGGCCCATCTCAAGGACACAGCAGGGTCCTGCATGGTGTCACTCAGGGACATCAGCTTTTCTCACACCTGCTTCCCAGGTGCCGGCAAACAAAAGAAACCCGAGATATTTAAAAGCAGGAAGCCGGATTCTGTAAACTGTCACAACGCCATCTCCTCCGGAGACGAGCCTGGAGCCTGGCTCCAAGCCCGAAGCAGCAGGGAGGAGAGCACAGCGGCGGTGCAGATGAAATAGGTTTAATTTGTACCCTGGATATTCTGGGCTTAGGATGCCAACATCCCGTAAGTGCCAGAGGAGAGGCATGAAATCCATCGGAGAGTGACTGCTCACTGCTGCTTTAGAGTCACAAGCAAGGAAGTGGGATGCGGAAACTTTGGGGGATCTGGGTTTTTGAGGCTACATCCTCACTTCCTGGCCTTGCCTTCCTCCATCCCATCCCTAAACTGGGCTGCGTTGCCGCTGCTGCTGCCCCATTGACGGTGCTTGCTGGAATGATGAGCCGGCCCCTGTGTCTCCCAAATGCCCTTTCCTCGAGCCCCAGACATCCCAGTGGAACCCGGATGGTGCCTTCGCTCCTCGGATGAGGCGGTTGCTTTCCGCGCCTCATCCGCAGGCACCTCGTCTGCCCGCCTGGACTGCGTGCCATCTGCCTCCAGGTGATTTATGGCCTTTTTTTTTTCTCAAGCAATGCAAAGAAGCTGCTTCCCAAAATAGAAATGCTTTTTTAAAATTTTTTCCCCCGCTCTTTTTTTTCAACCAAATGCACAATTCTCCCTGCAGTTTGTGCAGGAACCAGCTTCCCTTGCAGGTGCTTTTTGTGGCCCATGAGCTGAGCTCGTTGCTTGACACCCCAGGTCTCATCTAGAAGCTCAGATGGGGAAATGAAACTGATGTGCACAGGCTTTTCTTAATTTCTCCATCCCTGAGAGCCAAGGCAGCCTGCTGCATGGACGGGAGAAAAACCCACGCTGAGCTTGTGTCTTTGGGCTTTTTCTAACCTATTGTCGGCTGATGGCCTTGAGTTGCTGCACATGGTTGAAAAGGTGACTTGAGGAGAAGGAGGAGGAGGAGGAAGAGAAGGCGGAGAAGTAAGAGAAGGAGAAGGAAGAACAAGGTGGAGGAGAGGAAGAGGAGAAGAAAAAGAAGAGAGGAAGAGGAATGCAAGAGAAGCAGAGGGAGAAGGAAGAGAAGCAGGAGAAGGAAGAGATGAAGGAGGAGAGGAAGAAGGAAAAGAAAAAGGAGAAGAAGAACAAGAACAACACAGACTAGCTGCTGGGCTTTCGTTTTAGTAGATTAAACTACAGGTTCCTCTCCCCTGCAGTGCCAAGAGACGCAGCCCAGCACGGGAACAGCCCAGTCTGGCACCCGGCTGAGCCTCTGCCTCGCTCCCATCCTCCACTCGGGAGCCTCCCACCTCGAGCCTCCCACCAGAGCCAAGTGGGTCCCAGCTCCCCAGTGACTGGGATGTGTATCCAAAACGAGATGTCCTCCCAGCTGGTTTGTGCCCATTTGAGCTAATGCAAATGTTAATTTTGAGTCTAACGAGCTCCTCCCTATCCCTGTGATCTCTGCTACTCACACAGATACCTGCAGCCCACTGTGCTACCTCTTTTCCAATTCCCCAGACTAAAACTCCACCTCTTGCAGTCCTTGCATGCAAGGTGGACTCTCCCCTCCTGAGCATCCTAGCGCCTCTCCATCTGTCCCAGCTTCAGCTCATTTTTTCAGAGCCCAATGACCATAAACTCATGGGCAAGAGCCGCCACAGGGGCCAACCCGCAGCCCTACCTCCTGAGTAAGCCCGTATCCCGTCTGCCAGGAGATGGACATGGGAATCGGCTGTGCCCGTGGGAGAGCAGGGATGTTCTGCAGGGCATGAAGGTGCAGAGGGACCTTTCCAGGCCATCACTGACCACCACCCAGTGCCATATTTGACCCTAAACATCTCCAGCTTGAGCCCACGGGGATCTGGGGCTTGGATCGAGCTCCCAGCTGACCAGGCAAGACTACAGCAGGGTTAGAAGACACAGTGGCATCTAAATCCCTGTTCCTGTGTGCCGTTGGCTGGGATTGACCCTATGTGAGCATCATCTGCAGGACATACTGGTGGTCCTGCCCATTGGGGGCATTCGAGCCGCACAGGTTGGGAAACGCTAATTGCTCTCCACTTAAGCGGCTTTTAATTTCCCTCTCACCGAGCATAATCCCCTCTGCTCCTCCTCCTCCACCTCCCTCTTTATTTTTCCCCTCTCTCCCCCCACACCTCCTGGAAATTAAATTAACATCCCATCTAATTACCCAGCAGCTTCTCTAATTGCCACCGATGTGGTTCCTGCTTAATTAATTGAGCCCCACGGTGGATGATGCCAGGGGTTGGGAGGCAGTGAGTGCTGCCCTGGCTCTGCAATCCCTCCTTCCCATCCGGCAGTGGGACGGAGCGGGTGGGAGCTCCCACCTCTTGGGCCACGTCCTGCTCCGGACATTGTCCTTTGGAGGGATGCTGGCACGGCCGTGTCGTGCCGGCACTCCTGGGGGCTCTCGGGAAAGGGGATAATGGGACCACGCGAGCAGGTCCCTGGGGTCACCTTTGCTGCTCAAAGGTGACACGGAGGCTTCGTGTCCGTGGCCTCCAACACTGCTCGCTCACTCGGCTGCGCTTCCCCTCCGAGCAGCTCCGCTCAAGCCCTGCTCTGCCATCGACCTCCGTAATCCTTACGAACCACAAAGATTTTGACCTCCCGAAAAAAATAATAAAATAAAAATAAAAATAAAAATAA